>PNEQ01028369.1:0-44628 GCA_003012365.1 Medauroidea extradentata
TTAAAATTTGGTATTTTTATGTCTAAATTACATAAAATTTTCGGACATGAAAGAACATTTGTTAAGACTTTATGAGCAAAGATGGCATCCAATTTATTACGTCTGACCTCAAGATTTTCTAAAAAGATGAACCTATTAAATTTGGAGTTGATGTAATTAATATATTTATCTTGAATAGATTCTAGTTTTTGAACATCCGTATACAACATGAGGGTTACCAACTCTTTATGAGGGCAATATTTATAATGGATTACCCACTTAAAATGATGTTCCTAGTCACAAAACATATTATAATTTCACTTCACTTCTTTCCCACATTTTTCTAAAATTCTATAGAAAATTGTTATTTCTGAGAGCTTGTATCTCCCTCAATATTCACTTTAAGTAGTATGTGCCCTGTACATTTTATACTTATTTCTACATAAGCTTTAACCTCGCACATTTGTCTGATTGTGAAACATTCTGTGTAAATATACACACACAAACACATGTATCTGCCCATGCCAAGCATGCAAACGTGCAGACGTTTGCATACACTCCCTCTCACTCTCTTACATTCTCACTGAAATAACTCCCTTTTATTTATTGCACTTTTACATTAAATTGCAGTAATGTTTCAAATTATTATATTCTAAAAAACGCCCTTGTTTTGCTAAATGCTGTATAGGATGTTGGGCCACAGAAAGTGTTGTTAATAAATGACAAGACAGAAAAAAAAATATAATGTATATAAACTCAATTATAAAGCTAACAAAACTCATAATTCCATTTCAGTTAAATTTATTCGAAGAAAAGAGACACAAAATTAATAGCACCATACCTACTTACTGCTATCTAGCAGTCTAATTAATTGCTGGTAATGTACTCATTTCAACATAAACTTTCCTTTTGCTCTCATCAAAAGTTACACTTTTCAACCTGTTACGTTTTTCTCAGAGGTGTGACATGTTGTATATAATTCTGGACATGCTACATGTAAAGCTTTGTGTTGCAATCGTACAGGTATGCAACTCCAACAGTATGTCTGAACTTAATCCTCTGAAAATATTTTTTTAACACTACTGTATTTGGATATTCATGATCACGAAATGTGGTAAATGTTATTAATTCTTTAGTTAATGTAGGAACACACTCATTAATTGTTAATAATATTCTCTCTCTCTCTCTTTGTGAATGTGTGCATGCACAAAGGCAGGCTTATTTTGGGTTCAACTAAAATGAAAAATTATAAGGTAACTGTAACAAAAAAAATAATTCATGTTTTAGAAGGAAAGGTGGCTCAGGCTCTGTTGCCTCATGAAAAATTGAAAACGAATTCATGGAAAATTTTGTGAATGAAGATTCTATATTATAATTCATTCTCTATTATGGTTCTTTCCTTTAAATATGGTTCATATTAATTAATTTATTACTGATACACAATTAAATATTTCTCAGGGTTGTGAGAAAAACTCTTCTGTACCCTACTGTACTGTATGTTATTTTTTATCATTACATTTTACATATTTTTTGTGTCATAATTATCATGGTGCATTTGCACACTTTTGAAAGTACAAAGTAATCAAACATTTATAAACAATAAAATATAATTTAAATTGTAGTCATCACATTCAAATTATACAGTACATTATTTTATTCCCTGGATGATATTTCACAAATGCACGTGCCATGACATGTTCAGTGCATAGATATGATAAATGGGTACCGGTACTTAATTCATATACACATTACTGCAAAAATCCAGCATAAATTTAACATTCATACATGCTAACCATACCACAAACATTTTAGATAATGTGTATAAATAAATCTCTTTTGACAGTTGTAGAATCCAGAAGACATTGTCTTGCCAACGCTAGGCAGGACACTATGAACACAGTTACAGGTTTACACCTAACATAATGGGTACCTATCGCAAAAATATTCTCTGTGTTAAAATATTTGTGTATGCCAACATTTATGACAATCGGTTGAACGGTATAGAAGTTGATGCGCTGTGGCAAGTTAAGAGTAAAATGGATAACATAAAAACCTTCTCCACGAAAAAAATACACATACGTGCCAGTTTAATAGCGTTTGGTCAAACTGTTTCTGACTTTATCTCATACATATATATGTAGACACACACATCAACATCCAATTCGTACATATGTATACACAAGCATGCTATCCATTCACAGTAAAGTCTTTAACTTGGCCATCTCTGGCACTACATTGCTGAAACTTCTGTTGACTCCAACTAAAACTGCATACCTGCAAGGCTCTTAGAGTTGGCATGCAGATACTATAGTGTTTCTAAAGTTGGTACATCTTCACTTTAAATAACAAAAGTATTATTTATTACAGCAGCATTTATTTTTTGAATTTTGTTCAAGTTCAACCACAGAAGTGAAATGAAATAACAGTAGCCTACAAATTAAGAATAAAAATTTACAGCCAACATTTGTAACAAATTTTTTATACATTCTATTCCAAGAACAAAATTACGATTTAAAAGTCAGCATAGAGAGACTGAACTTGAATACCTTAATTTATATTCATAGTAGAAATATTGCACAAATTTTTGCCTGAATAAAAACAGAAAAGCATTCTCTAATACAGATGGAATTCTGCGCAATGTAAACATCAGCAGGCTTACTTACAACATGTTGACATTGTAAATATATGACATACCTTAAACATGTGTTAACATTGTAAATATATAACATCTAAATAAATATATAACAACATTATAAAAAATTACGACAGCACTAAAAGCCCTAACTGGTGTTAAATTAATCTATAAACTACTTCATGCTTCTAATTTTACAGCAAAATAAAGATACTGAAGAGAAATGCTAATACAGTACTGAAATAACATGCTTTTCATCAATTTCATGTAATTAATGATGCTTGAAAACACTGGAATTCTATTGAAACAAATACAAAGTTTTCCACATACAGTTGTGTATCAGAGAGGAGCTACCATCTTGTTTCTTCTGTTCAAACATACATGAACTGTTTTCTTTTGATCTTCTCTGTGTGTGGAGCGTGATTGTGTTCTGGACACCTTATTATTAACCTGGTGCTGTTTGCTTCTGTCACAGCCTGGCTGTAGCATTTCAACTTTCTATAATCTGAACACAGCCAGAAAAATCTGTCGCCTTGCTTACGATGTAAGGTATAAATAAAATTATTCCACACAACCTGTGGATTACCTTTCTGGCTTCTGAGGTATCGTACACCGCCTAGAAGAACATGAACATTAGTTTTTTATAACAAAAAAAAAAAAACATTTTCAGCTATTTAGTGTGTTAGCAATATACTTTTTTGTACCTTACATGTACAATGACATTTAGTTCTATTGTATCATTACAAAAATTCTGACAATAATCTAGAACAGGAATCTTATCAGTAGTCTACTAAATTCATTTTATATATGTATGCATTACTGTATCATCCTAAAATAAAAAAATGAAATATCAATCATATTCCTCTTAAAATTTTTTGTAACTATATAAAAAAATTACTCTTTAAATATTTTGTTCACTAAGAACTAAATCCACACATCTATTTTATTCCAAACACAGCAATAACATAGCAAAACATTATAAAAATATATGGTACGAATTACAGTTTTTCATTTGAATGACTGTCACAAGTACCCCTTTTCTTACAAAAATAGAACCAACTTTTTCAATGTGCATAGCAGTTTGACAAACAAACAAGTCTACAACCTAGCAACAGGCTGATAACTTCCTTTGGTAGCATGTCAACTGCAATGTATATACACAAGAAAAATATAAAAATATGTACAGCAGTAACACATTAAAAATATTACTGTACTTCATAAAGATACCCATGAATTAATGTAAGAAATTATCACAAATAGTACTTTATAGTAAAACATTGGAGACTCAAATTCTAACGTTAAATAATTTGAACACTATCATGCTACACAGAATAAAATAGCTGGAAAGTATCAGTACAGATATAGATTTATTAATATTTTGTGTTCATGGAATTGATCCAATATCAAAAGTGTTTGACGCAAGCCCATATGTTGACCTACGCAAGCCCATATGTTGACCTACGCAAGAATATTCAGACTTATGAACTTATATACTAAAACAGCAAAACTGTAAACATCAGGTCTGTGGACTCGAACTTTACATTTCTGATACTTAATTTGCTTTGGGAAACACATCTTCTGAGATAACAGTAAAAAGAGAAAAGGTAAAGAAACTCAACACAAAGAATTAAGTGGTCAGTTTACGAAACCTATAATGGGCTGCAAGAAAATACAACATGTAGATTTACATGTCTCAAAACTCTCCTCACATTTTTGCCATATTTTAAAACCAAATTTTAGAACCACAAGTGTGCAGAGGGAACATTTTCTGGGCAAGTATCACCACATAAATGTATGCTATGGTTGGAAACAGATTACAGACTGAACCTTTTTATCGATAGTAACTCACCACAATTTATATTAACTGAGAATACCTTGCTATTTGATAGTTACCATTATACTGCCTATAGAGTACACATTTAAGCTATCGAAACGTATACGATCTGATTTGCGAATTAGCAGCAGCACCATAAAAAATTACACTTTTAATAAAATATTATATGTACCCACAATTTTACGAGACTATAATGCAATCATAATTCACAAAACACTAGAACCTTGATTTACAGACACTATGACCTCAATTAAATAGCAATAAAACCTTAATTTAATGACATTAATGTCACAATTTTCAAAAGGCAATGATTTCATGACGTATATGTGTAATTTTTATGTTAATATGTGTTGCAGATTTTCTGCAAAAATACCTCCATCAATGGAATTGACTACACACTGTTTTTAATTCTTGTGATGAACGTTAGCATGATTCCATCTTTAATCAATAGACATGACCAACTTAGAGAAAACATCTTCAAATTAAAGATTGTATCGCTATCAAAACAATATTAATACTGCACACACAGCTAAGATAGATACAAATCGGCCTGCTGAAATCAAACATGTAAACAGCAGTTCCATCTCAAGGAGATATCAAACCATGGTAAGTTTACAAGACAAATTTATTGCAGCATCAACCAGCCCACCTCCTGACATAGTCTCACCAGCTCTTTCATTTCTTCTCTGAAAAAATAATTTTCACCATTCTATTTTTCGAAAGGTACTGGCAAGTGTGCACTTGAAGAATATATAGTTTGAAGACATGTTGTTATCACTATCTTCCAACCTGTCAAGAAAATATTTTTGCATATTTTGTTTGAAGTGCATCATATACAAAATATAATTTTTTAAACCCCATACTATGCTTGGATTGCAAATACAATATTGTAAACATTTTACATTAGAGTAGTAAATATTACATACTATAGTAAAATATATACAAAGTCATAAAAAAATTATGACCAGCTTGAGAGAAACTGTCTGACGTGAGCTCGTCTGCCCACTCATCTTCAGCGACTGTTCGGTGCACCACGCCAAGCACCCCAGCAGCCAGGGCCAGTACAGTCAGCACCATCAGTCACCTGTTCGGATATTGGAACCTACCCGAAAATGTTCTGGTACTGCAGGGCTCAACTGAGCTGCTTACTTTCGTATGACCAAGTGGCCACCACCTGAACATCCTTTAGACAACGTAATTTCACCATCTGATTATAACCCTGGGTATGCAAGCCTCCTAGAAACAAGGGACATTGTTCGTTTCACCAGGCAACATCGCGGCAGTGCGTACAACAAGCAAAAGAGCCAAAACATATGTCGCCTTTCCCATGTAGTGTGAGAGTCAATAAATTACTAATTCTACGTTACATTGTTCATCAAATTATTGCACATTTAATAAGTCTACAAAGCCATCATAACAACAACGTATTTATTTTACAACATCAAAGTACTGAACAACTTGTTAGTGAGGGAAGTGATCCGTGTTGCCAAATTGACAACCTTGAGATCGGCGCAGAGAGCGCCAAATAATTTTCATTTAAATTAGTTATCAGTACAAGTGTTATTTTTTCAAAGGGTATTACGTATCTTTTTTATGTTAATTAATGCCAGCTCAGACTGAGAGAGACAGCTTAACAAGATAACCGGAGCAGAACACATAGTAAATTCCCCTTAATCTCAATTTTTTTTTTGAAATCACAATATTTTTTAAATTGTTTACAGGTCAATACATTAATTTGTAATATTTTTCAAGTGTTTAGTGTATTCTGAATCACTCACCATTGCTAAAAGCGGTCACGCAATTTCGTTTAGGCAACCACCCTAGCTGCCGAGTGAGGGCAGCGTCATGATGAATCAGTCTTGTTCTGGGCGTGCGGGGTATGGCCACGTATCGCCGTGGCTGCTGTACCAGCCACTTAAATGAAATAGTCAATTTATTTATTTTTTGGAACCTTAACGTAATGTCTTTTTGTCCAGTAGTAGTGCCCAACTACATCCCTCCAAGCTCTTATCGCCCAGGGGTTTACTTTCTTCAACGTAAGTTTGTTCTCACAGTCACGTACCCACGTGATCATGCGCTTCACTGCTTTAGCCACCCACAGGCTAGACAAGTGGGGTTCGCTTAATGTACGAATGTGGATTTTGTGTTAAGTGTCAGATAACAATTTTAAATCACAGTAATTTCAACCGTGAGTTATTTCTGACCATGGCCACTTCTTGGCACGTAGGAAGCTACCCCGCCAACCAGCACATTCAACAGATTCATCACTTCATTGGTGTGGAGGATATAGAGGGGACATTGTCACACGGGTGGTAGACCTGTGATCCGCGCCAGCACAAGAAGCAGCCAGTAGTTTTGGTGTTTTGGTTTTCCGTCAAAACCCACATAGTGCACTGGCAACAGCACTTCTCCCCCCTTCGTCCTCACCCCAGTTACGTCATGTCACGTGTACTTGGTATCAGTCTGTACACATGTATAACGGACACTCTTTATGTCAAAGCCAATGGTCATGTTATAATTACAAGATTTTGACTAAAGTAATAAAAATATGCATAAATGAAAGGGGTAAAATTTTAAAAATAAGGTTCCAAATATACAACATTCATAGCAGCCAGCATTCTGAGAATGCTTGCTCTGCAACCGAAGAAAATCAGACAAATAATCATATACCCACGTAATTTAGCAAACTTTCTTATGTTGAATACCCAATACACTTTGCATACGAAAAGAAATGAGTTAAAGCTTAGTCACTGAAAAGTTAAAAGAAGTACTTAAGCTCTGGTAAATTTTCAGATAAAAATGGCCGGTATATTTTAGTTTCCAGGAAACTAATCAACGTTGCTTGACCATAACATTTATACAGAATGTACAAAATGTATATCTATGTTTATATGTTTTGGAGTTTTCAATTAAGGGTCATACAAAGAGCATGAATTCATAAAAAACAAATTTGTATGTATATGTTTCCTAGATGAAAAATGTAAAACTATAAAGGCTGTGTCATAGCACTTTAGCTTCAATTTGCAGTACATAATGGTGTCACGCACCACTTTGAATTCTGAGCCATCTGTATAAGAGTGTGATCCGGTTTGGAAGAGAGCGTGCTCGTTCACCACTTGCCTCTATCACCTTAAAACACAAGCTCTACTGGCACCCATCTTCCCATCAAGAACAGTTCCTCTGTTTCATTTCAAGGTAACTTTACACCACACTTTTTCATTTATGAAATAACTTTAGGACCTTCCATCTTGACATGTACCTCACAATTTATAAAATGTTTGTAAAGGGGATAGTAGTGGCCAGAAAATTATTTAGCCAACACTTGAAATTAAATTACGTTGGTGGTGTGAAGTTTCCTCAAGAGGTACAAAGCCAGCGACACTGCCAGAGCCAGGACAGCGGGAGGCAGCCAGAGCAGTTGCCCCATACTTGTCTTGGTGGAAACAGGATAATGGGATAAGGACACGTGTTTTGCCCCCACCCTCCTCCCCAACTGTTTGTCTAAAGTTTCAAAAAATTAAGCCTTGACTAAGACTCAGGTACCACTTGGTGCTAGTACATGGAGCTCTCCCTAAATTATGATTTATTTGGACTTTTAGAGAAAGGTGGTTTCAAACCCAATAAATACAGTCCATAGAAGTGGGTTAATTATGCCGTTATTGAGTTGTTAGGAGACACAATTTCCTCCAAGCCACCTCCCACCAAATTATCTCTTCCTGAACAGATTGTCACACTGGTGTCTGCATATTATGTTCTTTGTATCACATTATTTGTACCTACTTTCCTATGTAGAGTATACATATATATGCCTGCAACATAAATATAACTATTCCTTCAGCAGGCATAAAAATCTATTCGTTGGTCTGCATTATGCCTTTACTCCCTTTTTTTAGCACTGTCCAGATTCCAATCTACATAAAAAATATTCAGTTTTATAACAATATTTCGCAAAAATATCTATCCAAAAGATTTACTTACGAAAATCAGAAAAGCAACACTTCAGATAAATAAAAAAATAAAAATAAAAAAAATAGAATTCCAATCAACTTTAAGCAGAATTGTTTTTTCAACAGAATCATCACATTGCAATTCAGTACCGTATGAACACAGGAACTGTGCAGTCAGTGCACTGGCCAAAATGTTCCTCACCACAAAATAGTTTCTGTGCCTCCACTGAACATCAACTGTGCCGTCAGCTAGTGTGCTGCGCTGTTGACATAATGACATAATATGTTTTACACATATGTAAAAAATTATGTGCTCACAATACGACAAATATCCTGGTGCTGTCTGCAAAATGTAAGGGATACAATTTCCAGAAGAAAAAAAAAATTAATACATAGTGTCTCTGTTTTACATAAAATATAAACTGCATGCTAAGAAATTTACAGAAATTAGGCTTCATACTGGATATTTTGTAAGGTTGATATGAGGTGAGGAAGAAGTAGTGGCTAAAATTATGGAAGGGGCAAACTGGAGTACTTGGAGAACATACACCAGTCCCCAACTGTACGTTTGCAACATTTTTCAATTGCTTGCTGGGAACAAGTCCACAAGAGTTGAACAGTGTATAGCCTCAAGTACTCTGACAACACACCGCTATGGCCGTGCTGTACTTGAAAATAATTAAAGAGTACATACAAAGATTACAATGTTGTATTTTGTCATAATATGTGTTGCTAAGAAACCATTAATGTATTTGTTCCTGTAATTTGCAGATAGTTAATTTAATTGCAATATTAATATAGTGTAATTTTACATCTTTTAGACTTTCTAGCATTTTACAAAAATGTTGTGCAGTGAACTGTGGGAAAACAATAGTTTCAAAGTACTATTTTTGATATAGAAATTGGAGGTAGGAGACAACAATGTGGATGGTCATTGTGTTTCTTCACAGTCAATAAACATTTCCCTTCTGCGTCTTATCTTCTCTGTGTGTGGAGGATGAGTGTGTTCGGGATTTCTAACCAACAGCTTGGTATCACCCGCATACGTTATAACACGACTGTAGCACTTCAACTTTCTATAATCCGAGCACTTCCAAGACGTCCTGTCACCACGTCTGCAATGCAATGTGTAAATGTAGTTATTCCACACCACCTGCGGAAATCCCTTCTGGCTCATTAGGAATTTAACATCACCTGTAAAGAACACAAATGAATACAATAGAAAAAAACCACAATGGTGTCTCAGAATTCCACTTGCAACAGTATTCTTTTTACTGTTACAATTATAAAACTTTATCGGAAAATACACATAAGCCAATACAACGTAATCATTTAAAACTAAGCATTTAATCAGCAGTTACAGTGGAAAAACATCATAAAAGTGACATCATTACTATCACATTCCCATTTTTGGATGTATTCAGTGACTACTTCACAATTTCTGTCACTATAGTCAACTCTGGAATAAAAATCTAAGATTTGTCTTATTATGATACAAATTGAACGGGGTTCGTTACAGTATTATAAATAAGCAACACTTGAACAGGTAAAAATATTTAATATAATAGGTTACTTTATTTTCCTCTGCAATACTGTTACAATATAGCAAAATGCTAATATTTAAATTTTATAACTATGTACACTATTTGTTTCATTCACCAAGTTAATCATGAATTACTCTAAACCAAAAATATTTTCCTGACCATAAAAATAAGAATATGATTGCACGTATGGAAATACTGTCATAAATGGAATATTTTACATCTAAAAATAAAAGGCTGAAGTGAATACGTACTTTTGATGGTACAAACAAATTTACAAAATAAAAGTATGCAGACAACTCTTGTTTAATTTAAAAACCACCTTCCTCACAGAAAATTTGTTTTTGGGTATGCATTGGTATAACCGATGGAGATATGAAAGACACAATAGTCTACAAGTATGCCAACAGAAGTTCAGATTCTTTTTCACAGTACATACATTTTAAACGTAATAGTGTTTTAGATTTTAATTTGGCCAAGAATTTTAGTTGTAAGTCTCACTAAACCTACTATTAAAACCAAATGTGACTTCTCACCGATTTATAGCTCTGAGCTCTTCTTTTAACAGAATTATTATTATTTTTTTTTATTTATTGATGAAACAAATGGAAAATCAATAGGTTGCTGAAAACTGTTGAAAATTCTGAACTACTGAATGTTAACAACTAATAACCTTAATTTTACTACCTGTTTTTTTCGTTACTGGGGCTTACAATACTGTGTGTGTTTCTAGTGTAATGAATGTGGGTAACTGAAATTTTGATAATGCAAATAGCTGATTCTATTACATATGTTATTTCATAAGAACTAACATTTTTAAATCTCTTAAAAAATTTAATTAATCTCTCTTACTAAACATATTACAATACATAAATATTTCACAATGTTTAGCTTAAATTATTTTAAATAATTGGTACAATAGTTTATACAAAAAAAGGTGTTGTAGCAGCATTTGACAACCAGTAATCAAAATAACTTTTATTTAAAAATATCACAAAGACGTTTGAAAAACTAACTTCACACAACAACAATTAATAATTTAAAGCAGTTTACTACAGAAACAAAGTGGAAAAATTCTTGTAGAGTACAAACATGAAGAGGAACTTGCTTTGTATATTTTCTTTATGACAAGTAACAAGGTCTTACATAAATTAATATTGAATCAACCTATGAAGGCTGATGGGACTGCAATTGGTGTAGTGCAAAGAGCGCTAGTCTCCCAACAAGGTGCTCTGGGTTTGATCCTGGCAGTGTTGGTTCCTAATTTTTTCACATGAAGGAAATGTGGCAGACATAGTTCCTTTTTGCCAGGGTACTCTTTGTTTCCCATGTATTTTGCATCCTATAAATTCTTCATCATAGGACTTCACTTTATATCATTTTTCAGCATTTGGCACATGCCTACGGGCACCCAGTCAAGTCTGCTCGCAAGGTATGGTGTCCAGGTCTAGGGTACTCTTTACATACACTAGTCATTTATTGAAAAAAATTTATTTATGCAAGCTGGGAGAAAGACACATATGTATATACACAGAGAAAGATAGAATGTTAAAAAATGTCATTAAAAAATTAATACAACTTCAAATGTAATAACACACACATAAAACAATTATTAACATGTTTTAACTGCCTGCATTCCTTAAAATATTTTGGGAAGGAATATCCTATATTAGGAAGTTATGAAAATGCACACCATATTTTTTCCTTATAACTTACAAACATTTCTGATTACTACATCAGTCTCTGAATAAATACAGTATCTTGTCTCCCTTGCATCAGTCACTTTTCAAAGAAAAAAAAAATTCATACATTCAGTATGGCAGGAGCACTTGACGTAAAAATCAATTATAAAGTCAACATACGGACAACCTCACCAAATTGAGGCACAGCAACAGTTAGCTCCCACAGAGTTAAGACACGTTATTTGTTGACATTAGCAATGTGGTTTACTGCTCAATAGCATCCACTGCATCCTCTGTTGAATCTTATCTGTATGTGGACCATGTGTGTGCTCGGCACACTTAATGCTGAAACAACTGCCGTCCGCTGCGGTGATAGCACGGCTGTAGCACTTCAACTTCTTGTAGTCCGTGCAGTGCCAGAAAACTTTATTGTTTCTCTTCTTCTCCATGTTGTAGATAAAGTTGTTCCACACAAACTGCAGATTACCTTGCCTGCTCCTCAGGAAACGTGCAGCACCTACACACAACACGAATGCTAGTTTCACAAGACAATGGAGACTTTTGCCCATACTCTTACTACAATATTTATCCCACACAGGTCTACATTATTCCTGTGGTTTCCTCTGTGGCAGGCTAACAGCTGACTAGAGTGTTTCTTTGAGGTGAAAAAATGCAGTTACAGTTTAGCCAGACATCTTTTTAAAAATGAAATATCAGCAATTTTATAGAAGAAAATGCTGCTTATTTCTGTTTTGTATTGTACTGAAGAAATAAAACAGACACAGATTGTACCATTTATTTCCAGGTTTCTCACGGTCTAAAGTTAGCGGCCACAGTAACACCATTTAGTTTCTTGAGCTACTTACCTGTTGAGATATTACAGCTGCAATGAACACTAAATTTGCTAATTGCCATTGTCAGCACCGTAAACAAATATATAAATATGGGAAAACTCCACAGATATTACACAAAACACTGGCTTATAAATTTCTGAGCTAGTAGAAAATATTGGAATTTTACATTTAGTTTCAACTTTTCAATGACTCAGAGCAGCAACTATTGTGCAGACTATGAAAAGTAATAACATCAATGAAGATAAGAGTAATAAATATTTTGTATCACATTTATCATTGTGCAACCTCAGAGGACACAAAAAGTATTGAATGGGTACAACAGAACACAATAAGTATTTAGTGAACTCTCTAATGATTGTATTATGATAAAAGAGCTGCTGTTTTTGTACCTCGTGCACAAAGGCGATACTGCTGTTGACTCAGAAGTCAAGTCTATCTCTTACCGCCTGCCTGCTTCCGTACCTCAGTCGCGGCGTTACACCTACTGTATAGGGCTCTTACGTTATAATACTATACCACTTTAATAATGAAAAAATTTTGTAGACTTAGTAGTACACGATCAACAACTGACTTTTTCATAGCTAAACAATTCAAGTTTTATTTGTGATTGCAAGTCTTGTTGTTTAACACATACATTTTTGTTTTGAGCATGGGGACTGAACAACAAAAGTTTTGGCTGATTTTCAGGAATGTTATACTGAATATATCATGAACATCAACAATAGTTGAAAATTTAAAATTACTTTACATTTTCCCACAACAAAAGGTAAAATTAGCTTTAATCACCTAACACAGATGAGTGAATGATACGAACTATGTATGCAGCTAATACCCAATTTTTAAAAATTAACTATGGTAGATTGTACCTTAAAGTCAAGGTTATTGTTTACTGGTTGGTGGTTGTCTTTGTGGGTAGAGGATAAAAATAAATTTAATACTTATCAACCTAAAATACATCTGAAGAAGCTGTCTTGCCCACGTATAGGTGGACCATAAAAAATTAGGCTGACAGCTTTTTACTGACATGGGCATACATGTTGAAGGCAAATGCCATGGTATCAGATTTATACAGTAAAATCCCAATTATCTGTATTACGTAATGTCAGGCAACGCATGAATAATAAGAAATACAGATAATCCAAAAATAGCCTATTCGTAAAAAAAATTATAATTCATTCAAACACCATGACGACGTATGGTTCTACCTAAAAATACCGTTATTTACCCGTGGCAGCTCGCAATGGATGCATTTGACACACGTTTTCACCTAATGATTATCAAAACGGTGTGACTACCTACTCTCCAAAATATTAATGTCTTAACGTATAGTACTAATCAACCACCATTGATAGTGACTTATCTCTGCGATTGTGTATGTGTATCGTAATTGTCTTCTTGCCACTGCTGTAATTTTGTTTGTTACATATGTATTCCTCTTTGTCCCTCGTATCGTCTGTCTCCAAGTGTACTCCTGTATATAATTTCTCCACCTAGAGCAATTCTGCTCAAGGAGATTTATTTTCCTAATGTATACCAAATTTGTAGTTTTGTGAGATTGAATATAAAAATAAATAAAAAAATAAAATTATTTATTTTTATATTGAAAATCTTCTGCGTGATCTTTTTATTTCTTCCTGTCTTTTATAACTTCCAAAACAGAAATGTTTGATATTATGTTGGTGTTGCATTGAGGGACAATCGCCTCCAGAATACGCAGGTAACGGCACCATTGACATGTTTTTCGCTTCCAGCCTGTGGTGCAGGACAACAAAGTGAAAACAGGGTGGTCTAGACGGTTTTTGAAGGAAACTGCAGGTTTAACTGTACGTGGTTCCCTTTGTGTCAAATCTCGTGAGATGCCTGAAACCATTCCGCGTTAAGGCAGGAAGGATCTTTGTCCTAGTGACCCTAAGAGGCAGTAGGGGGCTGAAGGTTTACAATCCCAGCCAAACAACAGGAAAAAATGCACTCTCATCACCCAGCAAACAAGCCTAGTTGACCACAATTGTACGTGTTCGCAGCCATGTGTCGTGATTAATCTTTCTGTCAGGGCTTTCTTTTTAATTTCTAACACATGAATACTCTAACGATATCGTTTGTGTTATTAGAGAAACTGCTTTCAATCGGTGGAAGGACGATGATCAATGTAAATTTGCTGCACTGAAGGAAAGATGTATCTGCCTGACTTATAAAAATTAGATGAGTGAACTGCTAATTTTAATTATATCATTGTAGGTAGTCTTAATTTTGGCAAAACGTTTTCAATGGCATGTGAAATATTGTTAAAATTGTGAGACAAACATTTGTGTGTAAAACAGGTGTTTAGATTTAGGTTTTGTTTCTACAGCTTTATTATAATTAGGCCTAGGATACGTTTAAGCGAAGCTACTAATAAATATTCACTTTCAGGCGTACATACTTATGACAGCTCTGTAGGGCAAGGAATTCTGGGTGAGTTTTCAAAACGTTTCATAGAACTTAATCTCGGCTATTGCCATAAATACTGAACGTTTGGCATGGAACAAACACTAATTGGTGTTAAATGAGATCTTACCTATAGTTTTAAAAACTTTATTTACTTAATGGATGGGGGCCATGGTGTCCAAGTGCTCAGACCACTCGGCTCCCACCAAGGTGATCTGGGTTTGATCCCCAGTGGATCGGTCCCCGACCTTTCACATGTGGGAAATGTGGTGGACCTTGTTGTTGGGTTTCCTCGAGATCTCACATTTTGCACGTATTACTCATTCCGGCACTTCTCCATAGGGCCTTACTCTTCCATGTCATTCTTGAGGGTATGCAGGAAACAGACGCCCAGCCAGAAGCCTGTACCCTGGGTACTATACACAGCCTTCGGGCACCATCCATATTCAATATTTATTTACGTAATGGGAATAATATTTTATTTAATTGTGGATTGTAATATATGATTCTCACTGTATTAAATAATACTGATATTGAGTGGACAAGTATCTAGGTTTGATAAAGGTATCATCATTAAATTCTTCGCTCAATCAAATTTTATCATAAAAATAATCAAATTTATATCAACCGAAATCCAAATTTTTCTGGGGGAGAACCCTCTGACCCACCACTTTAGGAGGGGGAAGGGGGTGATAAGTGTACCTTAATTAAATGCTCCGCAGCTACACCGACTTTTGTACCCACGAGCTGCCACTGGTATTTACTCATCTATTGCAAACCCTTCACCCAAAATAAATAAAAATATATCTAGGTGCACAGAAAATGAGGAAAACTGATGCTGAAATCTCGTTAATCCATTCTTGCGCACCACAGTTGACATTCGTATGTTCCAAAAAGGTTGTGTGTGCTGCACGGATAATTAAAAAATCGGTTAATCAGTGCACTGATAGTCTGGACTGTACAATGCCGGACAACAAGAACAATGTACACAAAATAATGTGTCAGGTGATACTGAAAATATGAAGTCAGTAGTAAACAGACAAGACAACAAATACACAGTAGACGAACTGTTACAAATGTTCCTGTGGTCATCCTACCTCTAATATGTCGCACCCCCTTGCCCTACAGTACATACTGCAACATGGTCTGGCAGGAAATTCAGCAAACACTTGATATTATTCTCAGGCAGACGGAGCTGCAACTGTTGCAATGAGTGTTCAAAATCCTGTCTCAGGAATACAGCTGGAATTCCAACTGCTCCCATACATGTTCAATTAGGGATATGCTAATGGAATGGGCAGGCCTTACCTCGACGGAAGACTGCATTTGGAATCCAACTAGAAATAAAATATGGAGGTGTAAGATGTCATCCATACTGCATGGGACGTCAAATTTTCTACATGTAGTAGTAATAGCAGTAGGCGCCCAACATTATGTCCACTGTAGAGAAACTGTACCATTAGACAAAGAGGTTGGGATGGACACGTTTACCACTAATTCTGGCTCCCAAATAGAGGAAAAATTTCTCTTGTTGTTGGCTTGGACAAGTAAAAAAACAAGGGACTGACCATTGTTGAGAACCTGGGTGTAAGGGCAAGGCTCCCTGAGGAATCTGAACAGTACCTGAACCTGACACTTCTGTTTTATTACATAATCATTTTTGGAATGAACATAAACTATACATTGCTGCACCGATTGACTAGTGACACCATGCAGCCAAGACAGCTAGTCCAGTGTAAAGGCAAAATGTAGCAGAAGAAAAAAACAAAATACATAGGATGAAACTCCGGCCTCAGTCAACCCCTATACTTCACTCACCCCTGCTTGCATAGTTGATGAATGATACAAAGTTTGCTGAAAGAGCATTTAGACAACTTAACCATATATTTTGTGGTCATGCATATATGAACTGTGAGTGAGAGAGTGATAGAGAGAAACAAAGAGCCAGTGTGTATTATAAGAATACAATTTACCTAGGAAAAAACCTTTGTGGTAATTTTATTATTATTTTTATTTCACCAGCTTATGATACCACTATGCTACGAGGTCTGTTAACCATTTCAGCAACATATATTTACCTAGCAAGTAATACATGTTGAATGGTTACATATAAAGTAGAACCTGGTTATACTATTCCCACTTTATAACATTTTCCAGGTAATCATGGCCCTTTTCTAAGTCAGCAAAAATGTTTTTCAATAAATATTACCCTCTTATAATATTCTGCCACACATAACTAGAGCCAAAAGAATATGTTCCAGTGAGGAAGACCTTAACAGACAGTGTGACTACAAGGCTCAGGCATTCTGTGACAGATTCTACACTAAACAACTGGTCCACAACCAAATCTAGCTGGTTATCTCAGACAAGGGAACTGCTACAAAGACTAACAGCAGCAATATTCCTCTAGTGGTACCCTATCATGAAGACCTAGAAAAACTGAAAACCATTCTAACTCTGGTCACAAAATTTTATCGTCTTCACCTCTCCCCCAGAATTTATCTTCAAAAGCTCCTAGACTAGTCTTCAAACGTCCTCCTCACCTTCAAAATAAACTAGTTCGTCCCAAACTACCACCTAGTGAATTAGTCAAGACACCTACCACTACCAAGGGATCACATCCATGCCAGTCCACGCTGCAGCACATGTGCCGTACATCAGCCATCCACATCCTTCAGGCTCCTACCAAATCTACGCCATTCTGGACAGCCACAACCGTGCCACTGAGAACCTCATTTACCAGCTACAATGCAAACACTGTACGGCAGAGTACATAGGCCTCACCACCAACACTCTTAAGCAGAGGATGAATGGCTATAGGGCGGACACCAAAAAGGCGCTAGCTGTTTCTAATGTGGACTCCCTGGAAAAGCCAATTGCAGCCCATGCAGCATCTCACAACCTGGACTTTGACTCTTGCTACACAACCAGGGTAGTAAAAGCCTTCCACCAGCAGTGCAGAACTGAGGCGATGGGAGCTGGCCCATACGTACATATCCAAATTCAGGTAACCACCAGGCCTCAGCATCAGATAACACCTCACATCTGCCGCCTACCCTAATTTGCTTCCTGGCCGCTAGGTCAACCAATTACTGCCCGCCATCCTGCATTACCAGTCTACTCTAAGTCTGAGGAAGCTAACTTTGTGGCGAAACGTTGCAAACCACACTTCCTCGCGAAACATGTGTAATTGTCCTGTTACGTGTCACTATCAAGCCCCATGGTACCATGCGAGTACTTGTATTTCTCTAACTGAATATGTAATTAGTTGCCAAGCGGCCTTTTGTCTCTCCCTATAAATCATAACACTGTAATTTCTTGGGTCGCATCAGAAATGGTTGTGACAGGGTTCTACTATATTATAAAGATAATTTTTTATGTTTATTTATTGGAAATACTCTTCTTGTATATTTTATGATAGCAATGCTAAATTACAGACATTATGGAATGCGTTGAAGTTTCTTCTACATGTACAAATGACAAAAAAAAAAATTGGAAAAATGTACTTTTTTTGACATTAAAACATATTATGTGAATTATTAAATAAATGTTTGAATAATCAACACAATTTTTACATGAACAATATTTAAAGTTTACACAATACTATTCAAGATATACCAAACTCAGATTTTATGAGCAGTTACAAAATAAAAGTTAATAACTTACAGAAATTGTTGAACACACATGTTTATAGATGGTTCAGGATAAACCGACAACTTTGAAAACCCCTAGTTACTTCTTTCTTTTCATATTATTAATACGTTCCTGCCACTTATTAATATAAACAAAGACACGTACACAACTAACAATCAAAGTGTATAGATTATACCATATACATAAGTTGATATCCAAAGTCACAATAATTAATATTTTAAAATTATTATTTTAGATAAGATGACCTTCAAAAAGTGCTCACATTAACGTGAACCACCTATATCATGATTAAATTTTTCCTCTAGAACCAAAATAACTAGTTCTCAATCGTTTCCTTTGAGATACAACATCGATGAGCACTGCAGGAAAGCAAAGAAAAATTGTTAACTCTCATCACACAAAAATGCCTCTAAACAAATTTTAACTTCAGAATTGTATAACACAAAACCATTGTGCTACAGATCTACAATAATTAATGCAATACTATATTATGTTGCTGTATGAATATGCTTGATATTTTTAATGCTGTACATGTAACACTGGTTCACTTTTATAGTTCTAAAAAAATAACCAGAGATATCTATTCCACTGTATGAAGAGTAAATTGCACCTTGACGTTACATTACGCAACCAGAAAGATCTTTCAGAACTGTCATCAAGGTTTACTGAAGCTACACAAACCAGTATAATGAGGTTGTTGCATTTCTCTATAAATGTCGCTGAAACAGCCAAGAGACTAACATCACTACTGTACGTTCAATTGATGGCGCAAAACCAAGCTGTTGACTTTAACAATGCAGTGGATTAAGCTAAAAGGTTATAAGTAATTTCTTTTGTATTTTAAAGTCATGAGGTCCATGAACGTGTTCATCACACTTCAAACACATCTTGCCGCCTTTTACAATAATACGACTACGGCATCTGGACTTCCTGCTATCCGCACACCGCCAGTGCACTTCATCACCATTAATTCTGTGAATGTTGTAGAGAAAATGGTTATATACCATTTGTGGTTTACCTCTTTCACTCCTCACAAATTGCACACCACCTACAAAACACACAATACACCTGAATTCAGTCATTACAAGTTCCGGGTAAAAAGACGTAAAGATAGGAAAAATATGAAAAACACGAACCCCACAAATAAATAGTGCTGGTGTTCATATTCTGTAAATTAAACAATAATAATAACAATAATAAAATATGTTTCATTATTACAAACATAATGAAATCACCAATCCACTATATATGGTGATACAGGAAATCATGTCTAACAAAATCACATTTCAGTCATTCGATAAAAACTGCTGGACAGGCCTGATATTGAAATAGCTTTCCAAGCATGACATGGGCTAGTGAGTCTTTCCCTCCATGACACTAAAAGTTATTGCGTATAATCCTAGGTACCTTTTTCAAAAAGTTTTCCACTAGGAGCCTTTTTTACCATGCTTATTAATTTGTTTCCTTGTCTGACTGCCTGTTTGGTATTATTTCTGCAATAAATTTTAAACTAACTTCCAGACGAGCTACAGACTTGAACCTTAGCTCAGAACCGGATTGCGATGAAATATTAACTCACTTTCTGGTCTGTCTGTTTGTCTGTTCTGTTCAAATTTTGCAATCAATTTTAAACTAACTTCCAGGTGAGCTAGGAGTAGGAATAAGGAGTGAAGGAGTAGCTGTCCTTGAGAAAACCCACACAATAGTTTGTATGATTTGCAAGGCAATACAATTTTAAAGGCTTAGGCGAACTTACTCATGCATACATTTTCTATTGCATGCATACCAAGTGGTTTTATTTTAAATATTACAAATGTTTTTCATATCTATTTAAAATTCACAATCACAAATTTTCCAGACAATCTGTAGGGAGGAGATAATATTCAACTCCTTTAAGTCCGAAACATGGTATATTAATTTTTAAAATTAAACAATTATAAGAAGCCAACTTTGAAGTAGGCTTCTTTATTAGCAACCATAATTAACAGCAAAATCAATCACTTTAAGACCATGTTATAATTTTTACAGTACACAAAGTTTTCTTACAAAAAATACAAAAATTATTACAGTAACCATCAACAACTTTCACATGTTAAACTGACATAACAAACAGACAAAAGTTAAATCTACATAGTTAACAAACTTTACATCCTCACAAGTACACAGTACACAGCAGAAACAGTTTCTATGCTACCTTGTAATACAACATTCAGAATTCAGATCTACCGGTTTTAGCTCTATTTGTCATAATAAATATTATGTGCAGCTTTACTTTATTTAGTTTAATTTAATTTTCTACATTAAAAATTTCTATGTTTTAAAGTCTTCCATTCACTTTTTCATTATTTTATCAACTTTTGCACCCTCAACTTCTTGAACTCCTTGGTACATACCCCAACATGCCCGTTTATAAATTCAGTTCTGCTGTTGGAAACGTTGGCTGTATAATAAAAACTTGCTTGATGGCTCTGCCTACCTGGTTTCTAGTTGCTGAGATTAAATAAAGATCAGTTTTAAAATTTAATTATGTCATACTCAATTTATACCTTTTTAAGATTACGGTTTCAAAGAATTCAAGTGTAACTTCTTTAAGAAAACTGCCATACAAAATGAAATTAAAAAGAAAACGATAAAGATGAAAGTGTTAGAAGTGTTTGTTATTGTCACTGGACATTCCACATTTTTTGTTCACATATGATACTAACAGTTTTAAAATCTGTTAAATACATGCAAGGTGCACTTGTAAGCACAACATAAAAATGTTTAACTAACATTGACGACAACCACTATTCAATACTTACCTTTTCTCTTAATTTCATCATCCTTACACTCCATATACTTCACGGTGTGTGACTAAGGTAAACTATGGAACATTAACAAAACTGAATAAATACTGCAAAGTACAAAAATTATACAGTATTTATTACAATTATCAGTTCAACGTTTTACAATTCTCAATACAAGCTTTTATACAGATATTATACACAAAATCAGACACATTCAATGATGAGAAATCCAATTTTCTACTACTTATTTTTGTGCCTTAAAAACACATAAATCAGGTGTTGAACCAAATAAAGGCAGTCAATGTGTTTTACATATTTTTTTATATGATGACAACACACAAACAAAATTAAAAGCATTTAAATTCAATGCCAGCATCAAAAAGACAACTTTACAATCAATTCATGACTGTAAGTTTCACAATCATGTTGGACTAGATTTAAACTCTAGTACATGTAACCACAAATAAAACAAAGGGGAAGTTATGTATTCATATTACACTCTACATAAGATTGATGCAGCAAAGTTATACTTTATTAGAGACAGGCAACTGCTATAAAGAACAATACAGTATCAATTGATAGTGGTTTGTATTGAATATTAACAATTTTTGGTTTCAGCCCTGACAGCTCTGGGGGCTGCTGTGGCCAAGTGTCAGACCACTTGCCTCCCACCAAGACGATCTGAGTTTGAATCCTGGCGGGGCTAGTCCCTGGATTTTTGCATGTGGGAATCGTACTTGATGATGCCACTGGTCCACGGTCTTACTCGAGGATCTCCCGTTTCCCCTAATCTTTCAATTCGGCACTGCTCCACACTCACCTCATGTCATCCCTCACCAGCGCTGAAGACCTTGATGTTGAGCAATGACCAAAATCTCTTCACTTTATCACCTGATAGCTCTATGAGGTTTTACAATTATTACACAACACCGACTAAATACCACAGGAAAAAAACCCCAGAGCAATACTGAATAATCGGAGTCATAATAACAGTAAACATACTTTAGGGAAAAATCTATCACAGATGTAAACAACTCTACCATTTACTGCACTGTATAATTTTCAACGGTACAAAAGTGATAAATAAGTGAACATAAAAACAATATGTACAGACAAACATTTTCCAAATTTAGCTCAGACAACTAAACCAACAGTAAACAGTTTTTTCTTTATTTTTTCATAGTGAGGTTCGTGTACGTGCTCATCAGATATCAACGTTATTGTATTTCCTTCCATAACAATACGACTGTGACATTTTAACTTCTGGCTATCTGTACACTGCCAGAATACCTTCCCACCCATGTTTCGATGAAGGTTGTAAAGAAAATTGTTGTATATCATCTGGGGTTTACCTCTGTTACTGGTCACAAACTGCACGTCACCTACAAAACAATAAGAATGCTTAAGTCAGATGATTCATGCTAGGATAAAAAGGACTAACATAAGATTAAGAAATGTATGATTTAGTTACAGCAAATATCTATACTTGTACTTAACAGCCAACAAAACACAAAATAAATGATATGCACACACATTAAACAACAAATGTATGGGGGAAATAGCACCAACAATTTCTACGTATGAAAAATTCAGCGGTCAGCTTTAACCAAACCTGTAAAACAAAACACCATGGCGGATACTAACAAACAGGCTGAATAAGAAGACTTTTTAAAATACACCAGACAAACTAAAATATGAGGCTGAAATACCTTCTTCACCAACTGTTTTATAGATGCAAACATCAACGTCAGGGATTGACCAAAAGCAGACATATCACAAGCCATTTGGGGCCTCACTTCCTTAATTTAAAATTTATTGCAGTTAGTCATGGTTATGCCTTTTCTGTTTTTATTTAATATTTTGTATTTCATTAATATATTTACAGAGAGGTCACACTTCAAACAATGTCGCTACAACCTTAAAAATTCAGTATGCTTGTTACAAAAATGATTTTCGTATAAGCGGTTCGAGATAAAGTGAGCACTCAAAAAAGCCCTGCTAAAGTTTTATTTTCAGCCAATTCGTGTCTTTCCACGCGTAATGTCTAAAACTGGAAATTTCTAACCTCTCTGGACATGTCACTTGATGTTTGCGCGTTTCAGATAAATTGTGCAGTCTGTGTGAATCGGTATAGTTGGATAAAAAAAAACAGTTTTATTAATTATTTAAAATATAATTATGTCAATATAGGTTGATTTTGTTTTAGTATTGTTATATTTAAACAGGAAAATACACTGAACTATATTGTGTAACTTTGCTGCCAACCATACAAGTAGTAAGGCAACTATAGTTAATGTTGAATTATATTCAGTAACAGCTAGTGATATTTTTCAAAGGTTAAACTTTTAGCGCTCACTTTAACCAGAACAACCTATACCCCTTTACATGTGTAAAAACTGCTTTATCTGACTGCCATACGATGTGAATTACCAACCAAATTCAAAAAACACAAAGCTAGACAAAGCTGGACTTTAAACCATATACTCTCAAATAAGATGAAATGCTCACTGCTAAAAGTTGCATTGGAAAGAGAATATTCATAAAAAACTGCAGCCAGTTGAGTGGCTTGCACACAAAGGATATTTACTACATTACATACACCGGTCAGCAGTACCCATAATTCTCCATCGATTTTGTGCCTCGTACACACAGTTCGTAATAACTAATATTAAATTTAGAGATTATTCTTATATTATACTGTAGGTAGAGTAGTAACGGCATCGCTTCTAAATGGCACAATCTGTGAACTCTTTCTACACAAAGTAATAAATGTGGTCTACCTCCTATAGCCATAATGACTAAGCCAGGTAAATTAATTACAAAGAATTATTATCCCTCACAGGATTAAACATTACACATACAAACTTCAATACTTTAGAATGCTTACAAACTAAATTAACCCAGTTTTTATTGAAAATATGTAATGCATATTGCAATCACATAGCAGAATAAGCCACAAACAACATTCCAGTAGGTTAGAACTAGATTCAGAGAAAACTTTAGCTGATTTATGAATGAAATTTATTATCCAATGAACAGTTATTCACCACAGTGAAAAGAGGTGTGCAACATATTACAAAAACAGATTATTCCACTCCTTCAAATAAATTATCATCTTATTTCATACTATATAACTAAGACTTAAACTAAAAATTTAAAAAACCCCGACTCACATGATACTAAATTTCAAATTAATCAGACCAGTAGAATTGCTCACATTCACAAAGAAAAAAAAAGCTGAAAAAATTTCCTTGAATCATAGCTAAGAACTCTCTCGACCAAGTCAGCTTTCAAACAAAAAAAAAAAAAAAAAGCAACAAGAGCCATTTGTTTGAGAGTTACGATGCCATAGACACACACGTCAAACTTATAACACCCTTCTCTTTGCATCGGAGGTTAAAAACGAGGCTAAATAGTCTAAGTTAAGAAGAACTAAGAAGATACTGAACAAATGCAATGGCACTTGCCTGAAGTTAAGAATGAAAAATTGTGGAGAAATTCTCCAGAGAAGGCAGACAAAACAAATATTAATGACTTACTAAACATAAAACAAACTTTTTTTTAAACAGAACTACCAGATCATACAAGGAAAAAAAAATTGCCAGAAAACAGGATATGGGTTTCTTAAAAGAGGATAAATACATACATTTTATACCACTATCAAAAAATGTCAGTTGTATTTCTATCAGAAAAATATTATTTATATAAAATGCATGTTAGTACTGCTTCAAGATGTGCCAAGAAAAAACTTTCTATGGAATAAAATAAACTGAAACATGAACACAGGAAGTGTAGCGCATGTCTAGGAAACAAAACTTACAATGTAACAATTCAATTTGCTCACCTTTCTTGTTTCTGAGTTTAAGATCGTAGTTTCTTCCCCTTAAATTACGTTGTTTACTACTGCTGATCAAGCAACCTATCCCTGAGAAGTTTGTAATGTATTTTCTGAGAGTGAGGTCCATGTGTATGCTCCCCACATTTCAAAGTTATCCTGTTACCTTCCACTGCAATACGACTACGGCATTTTAGCCTCTGATTATCAGCACACTTCCAGAACATCTTCCTGCCAACTACTCGGTGGATGTTGTAGAGAAAGTTGTCGTATACCATCTGGGGTTTACCTTTATTACTTGTCACAAATTGAACAGGACCTACAAACAATGGAGACTATTGTAACAAATAATTTATAGTAAAATAAATTTGTAGAACATAAGGACATAAGTACCATAAATGCAACTGGCTGAAAACACAGACAGCAAAAACTTGAAATATTATTTCCAATAAAAGTTTGCCCAGGAGTTTGTATTCTTGTTGTTGTTCATGCAAGCAACCAACAATAATTTCATATACATAATTACTGAGTGTGATGAAAGCTATATTAGGCCATGCTCTTTAATTGCTACTCTTTTTGCGATAATTATTTTTTTAAACTTAAACGATAGCAGATATCAAAAAATCTGTCTGGCAGTTGTGTTTGAAATGGTGTTTGCAGTTATAGCTAATTTTCTTGGCGCATGAAATTGTGCTGTTTTGACTAAAAAGTCAATTAACTGAAAATCTGTTAATTATATTATTAGCTAAATAAGGTCTGGTGGTAACATTAAGTCAGTTCTAATTTTTGTTTTGGGTTTGTTGTGAACAGACATTTACTAACACGGTGGCAGATTTTAAAATGTTAAACATCAGTAAAAATTATTTTTTTATGCAAAACAAAGAATTTGGGGCCTTTTTGACAGAAGACTGCTGAAGAAGAGAAAGAAGTGTCTGCTTTTAAAAGATTTATTAGAATCAGTCCTTGTTACACTGAGCCTGATCCTTATCAAAGAAGAACTGAAGGATACTAACGACACATTTATGCAGTCTGTTGTCGAGACGGTATAATTTTTGCAAACCAGACACATTACACTAAATTGTTTGCAAAAAATTTCTTTCGCAAGAAAGGAAGTGTTGTGTCATTTTCAGCTAAACAAATTTTCTGGCATCCACGTTGCTGTAATACAAGTACAAATTTTAATAGAATGCACTGACACAAAATTTTCACTTTTTACAAATTGTAGAAGCAGATATCACTACGTAACGTCAACCACAAATTATCTAAACAATACATTATGGCAGTTCCTTCCCCTTACCAAACAAAAATTTGTAAACAATGTGTAATTTATAAAGCATGGGCACTTGTTATTGAGAAAGGGGAAAAATATAATTTGTAGCCATTCATGTTTATAGCATATGTAACAATTATTACAGGTGTCCACAAATGATGTGAAAATAAAAATTAAACTAACATTAATTGTTATGATCCCTGCACAACAATCAAACTCGGGAAACTATTACCTCAAAGGGAAGTGTATATACTTGCAGTTAACTGATGCAGATAATCTTGAAGTCAATGATATACAGCTACATCAAGAACTTAGTATTTTATCATTTAATGCATGAACTGTCAAAAGCGTAAATGGACTGCTGGTTGTATTGTCGTGCATTCTGAGAGCTTCCCAAATACAATTGTGGCATTTTCAATTCTAGTCACACTTCCTGTGACTATTGCTTCGAAAGAGAGAAGATTCTCGAAATTAAAACATATAAACACTACCTAAATTCGTCGACAACATCACAGGAAGATACGTGGGACCATCACTGATGTCAAGACAAATTAACGTACCTATTACAGTAACTTGAACACAATCAAAAACGCAAAAAATTCTGGTTATTTTTATAAGAGAAATACCATACTGTATTATCTGGATAAATAAGAAAGTGCCTGCATAAATATCTTCACATGACTATGAGCCCTAGGAGAAGGGATGAGGATAACTACAGAACAGATTACATGTAATGTGGAAAAAAGGAGTAATCAAAAAATTAAGGAAAAAATGAGAAAAAAAGGAAAGAAAGAAAAAAGGGCAGAGGTGGAAAGTCATTCTAAAAATCAACCTGTACCAACCCTCACTTGAGTAAACACTTCTTCTCTAAGTCGCCCCTGTACCCTTAGGTATGCCATGTGAGGCAGGTGCACTCATTCATTTCCTTTACAGTAACATCCGGACCCAATAACTGTTGAATGTCTATACAAAAATTACGTGCCTTTGCACATAAGTTTTATCAAAAAACTAATCTACATTAAACTTACAAAATTGAAATAAATTCTTCCCTTCATACACATTAAAATATTTATGCTTCGTATATAAATATTCAACATAAAAAGTTATCTGTACAAAAGTCGGTAAAATGTAAGTATCTGTTAATTTTATCAAATCATACATACATTTTACAATGCAGCTGCATGTCATAAAACATTATAACAAAGCAATACTCTTGACGAGATAAAAAGAAGTTCAATTAATATGGACATATCAATTTAATACTGTATTAGGTTTGTTGCATAACAACACTTTATCATAGACCACTCACTGTAATCTAGCAGAACTATAAGAAACAGGTTACAAGTGTTTCCATTGAATTTTATATATTATTGTACAAACAACAGTTTCTTTGTGAGAATGTTATTTATTATATGCAATTCGAACAGGTTATATCACACAGAGATTGCGACAAATTATCAAAATTATCACTATTCCCTTAAAATGTTGGTATTACATTATAAAAATATAAATATGTCATTTTAAAAACAATTACAGCATTCTTGAAAGAGTATTTCTTCCTAACTACATAATAAAGTACGTCATTCACCAAGTGTTTGATAACATTCACTGTTCACTAATTTTTAACTTCTTACAATTTAACTGATGCTGCATTTTACAGAAGCTCAATTCTTCAGTGTGATGTCATTTCGTATGGCCCATATGCAAGTTCCTTTTTCTTAATTTCATCAGTGTGAGGGCCGTGTGTATGTTCTATTTGCCTGAATGACAACTTGCCTCCTCCTGTTATAACTCGGGCACGGCAGCGATGTTTATAATGGCCCAGACAATGCCAAAATACCTTGTCAGGAGTGACTACATGAATATTGTAAATATAGTTGTCATGAACCAGTAGAGGTTTGCCTCTTGAACTCCTTAAGTATCGTAGAGATCCTAGAAAAAAAAAAAAACAATTGTTTTTAGAATTAAGTAAATGCTTTCTCTAGTTCACAGCTCGTTGGTAATGAAAGATATGTTACACTGCCGAGTACGTGAATTTTATTTCTTAAAAGTTGTTCTGAAGTACAAGCTTATTGTATATTTGTCTTAATGAAAATTTTTACATATACCAACCCTTCCAGATAATACATGTAATATACGTATATTTAAAAATAAAAATTGACTATAACAGAGTAGCTAACACAAATCTTCACAGGTTTATTGCATTCCTGAAATAAAGTACTCACTGGATCAATGAAAATACTATTGAGCAGCTTAAAAACAGTTATAAACCACAAACAAATTTTGAGGGAATCCTCGAAAACCTCCTGCTTTATCAGGCTAGAAACTGGTCAATTATATAAAAATTAAACAAAAAATTCTATAGTCATCACCGTTCAGGTCTATTCAAAGAAGTAAGTATATTTAAAATAACACTTTATTATGCCATTATTATGGAAAAAGCTTACAATGTAACAACGCTTTGCTTTACAATAATTTTGAAATTAATACTAATGCATCTTTTGAAATTAATACTAACGCATCAAAGTCTACAATACATTTTCTTTTAAGTAAAAAGAAACAAAACTGAAAGAATGAAACTAGTAACGGCCACTGATAATATATTATGCTATAATAAGTTTGCCCAAAAGTGAACTCAAATGTTTAGATTTACACTGCACATGTTATTAAGAAAAGATCATTGAAGACTTTATCTACACACATAAAAATATAAACTGGAAGGAAAAAAAGAGAAAAACAATGATGAGCAAGGCATTGGAACTAAAAACAATGCTGCTATCTATTGTGATCTTTGAACAATTTCTTGCAATAGGGTGATGACTAATGGACAAATTAAATTTGACATACCCCACTGCAAGAGTGTTCTTTTCTCTAACTATACAGTGAGTGAGTGAGTGTGTGTGCACGTGCACACGCACATGCATGCAAAATGAATTTATAAAATTTTACAAAACTTGATGGTACTGGCAAGATTCATGTAAATCTTCAAAGCTGAACCAATATAACAATCAGTTTGTACATTTTCAGCTTTTCAGCATGACTGAAGAGCCAACATGTTACGCACAAAATTACTTTGTTGCTTTCTTCCTACTTGCAGGTACCAGTTAACCACTTACATACTCGACATCTTTTTGCTATACGTAACTAATTTGTAGTAGGAATATCTTTAACATTTCATTAAAATTAGTCATACTTCACATGACTGAATAACAGAGATATCTCATAAAACAAATGTCCTTAACTATTATTCAGAAGTTCAGACACTATTCATTCTTTCTGAAGAAGCCAATTCTGATGAGCATATCTCCATAATATGACTGCCTGTAAACAACGACCCTGGTCACAGTTTATAGGGCAAACCATATAATTTTTAACATAAAAGCAGCCTCATACAATCTAGTGTTACTGCCTAGTTAACTGACAATGTTAAACTGCACGTTGTGCCATTTATTAGTTGTATACTATTTGTATTTGTATATTTCTGGCACATGTGTTATTATTTCTTATATGAGGGTGATTTATTAACTGAATTTAAACTTTATTATTAATTCAAGGGATCTATGATTATTAATTTTCACGCAGTGTTTCTCTGCTAGTTGTACTACAGTTTATATTCACATCTCCCAGTCCAGCCAAAGCAACCATGGGCTCGCTTCATGGGCCAGCTCGCCGCGCCACTATCTGTCTGTAATACTATCCACAAGAAATACAGTACGTGCTCCCACGCGCTGCTCTCACAGTGTGGGAGAGAGACCGCGTCCTCATTGCGCATGTCTATGTTAGTGCGATTCGTGCAGAGCTGCATTTCAGCTCAACTGCAGGCCCAACAGATAACTTTTGCACCGCCTAACCTTTTTCATTCTCCCACATGCAGCATCCGTCGCACACAGCACTCTATAGACTCCATGCGACATCTGTCTGCGACTTTCTAAGCTTTTCAGCGTCACCAACGCTCACAGCATCACATTTTTTAGCGGCATTGTGTAAGCCTCCACTTAACAAGCATGACATACTTTACTATTGCTCCTGGTTTTAGGGAGATGTTAGTCTTCGGGACTTAGTGCCCATGAGGTTTATTATTAACTTTTCATGTCATGTATTATAGTACAATTTTTATTTTTTATTAGTGAATTTTGAGGCATTTGTGATAAAATTTAAATATTTTTTGTGTACTTCAAGATGCAAGCCATCGAAAGTACCCTCCGTTTAATAAGTCAGCCTACCACGTCCGCGCTTGTTAGACCCTGTTTTGTTTAATTAAAAACTAAGTTAATTCTCCACTTCCCTTTTTATTTGTTACAGTAGAGGGTTCAAGTAGTCCACTTCAAGAATTCCACTTTCAACTAAAGAGCCAATACTTCAACTTTCCAGTTTACCTTATTCAATAACACCTTAATTTCTGCAGTAATACTTCAACTTCCAGTAATGCCATACGCATTCAACATGTCCTTTCTTTGGACGTCTACTCGTCGCTACGGTCTGTGTTTTAGCTAAGTTGTACATAGCCGCATAAACTTGAATTGTGTTACGCACCACGCTTGGTCATCCAGGACTTTTATACTTTTGCCTTTCTATAACAAAATAAGTACTTAATTTCTTTATTTAATAATGTTAACAAGTTAATACAAGTTTAGATTGTATAAGGGGATCCCTAGGAAAGTTTAATATTTAAAAGGGTTTGCATGGCCCTGTATACTATATCAAATAATAACTCTTCAAATGCACATTTTGTAATTCAATGTTTTTTGCCTATTTAAACTGCCCAACACGTTATATAATAAATCGTAACTTTCACTCTGCCTCATATAATAGATTTATTTAACAACTCTTCCTCTGGGAATTTATTTATTTAATTTTCATTATGTAATGTTAGCTCTACATGAGCAGTCATAGGTAACAGCCTATTTTGTGTCCAGTCTCCCTTCCAGCACACACTTTAAGATTATATATTATAAGTTTATAACTATGGTAGCAGACAAATAATGTACAACTATACAACAAAACCTAAATAAATACAACAGAAAGGGAGACGGGACAACGTATTCACCAAACATTGTGATCACGTTCTTAGAATAACATCATGTGAAAACTCTAAATTAGATTCCATTAACTACTTGTAAGAATCATAGTTATCAGTTCACATATTGTATGTATTTGATTGTAATGTATTTGTGGCTGGTTTTTCTGCATCACAAAATTATCATTTGGTCCCCTGAACACATTCTGAAAACAACTGACATTATGTAGTGAATAAGATCACTTTCCAATCAAGAACCTAACCGTAATTTGCATCGTATTTCCAAGAAGTAGTGTGATTTTCACCATGATGAAATTTGGAACGAAATTTGTGACATAGACATTGTCGCTGCAGCACAACTAATGCCTTACTTTTTACCCGCACCTATTTCACAATCTACATGTGCATGGTAAGAGTCAACACAAAGGACACCATGTAAACAAAGCAGACCACAAAAATTTATGAATTGTAATCTGCTTGAGTTAGTACTCTTGTCTTGGTCATGAGAACAGAATGTTTAATCACTACAAGGGCTGTGACCAAAAGCATACATACTCAGTTCAACTTTTTGATGCAAGCTATTTCACTTGTATCACTTTTCAAATGACACGAGTTAAAATTTCCCTCTATCCGGCTGACTAAGCGATTTTGGTAAATGCCTTACAGAGCATGGAAGAAAGTAGACAAGACAAAAATTAATTACTCCACTGTCTGGAAACTTAGCAATGTTAGTTCACCTCCTTGTCACTTTGCTCCAAGTATCATGGCTATTACATAGATGACTCTGCAACAGATAAGTAACAAACTTCTTAAACCTCCAATAAAAGTAACAAACTTCTTAAACCTCCAATAACATAGATGAAAGTTTACTATTAAAATGTGGCCCCAACTTCAATTTAAGCTGGATCAGTGAAAATATCACGTTATTTTTATGTTAAATACAGTATTTTTTTTGGTAATTTGAAAGAGCGGCAATTGTCATGTCACATTAAATGTCTTTATTGTTCCAGTTGTGTTTTTATGCTCTTACATGTTAGGAAATAAATAGTTAACTTAAAATATTGTGGCCTATTTCCAAAGCATTGTAATTTTCATACTGATATCAACGGAGGAGGTAGAGGAGGTAGAGCAAAGGTGGAAGTGGTCTACAAATGTTCCAAGTTTCAAACGAGCTTAAGAAATCAGTGGCCAATTCCAAGTGAATTGCAGCATCTAAATATGAATGAAGCAATAATAAAAAGGCTTTTAGGTACATTAAGTGAGTAATTACTGTATTATCTGTGAACAGATCACCACTGTTTTCTGTTGATTTCATATTAAATGTGGGTTAAAATTAATGCAGCAGCAATGTTGACATTGTAGGGCAATTACACAGACTCTCTAATGTAATAGGATTATCAAATGAAATACATAGTTACCGTAGCATTAAGACTGATTTTCCCCAAGCTACAAACAACTGTGCCATATAATGTTGAAGTTATTCATGAAAACTAATATAAAAAATATAATATTAATTTCCAAGGCTCATAGAGGTTGTACAACAACACGTTTTGGTAGAACTGTAGAATGAAACTCCTGTATAATTTATTTCTCGCTGGTCGTACTTGCTTTCCGTACCATCTGCCTTGAAAGTTTACGAACTAAGTTTCTTCCCAACAATTAAGTTATCCTATGAAATAAAAAACTTGCATTACTTTTTTTAGATACTTATGTAAAAAAATCATTCTGTTGTGAACAACACCTCGATATCTCTACTGGTTATGATAAGTATCATCGGCTGACAAAAAACAAATTTTATGCCTTTTCATCCCTTAAAGTGTCGAATTTCAAAAAATCTTAATTTTACATCTTAAATATTTTGTACATGTATCCATGTGAAGTGAAAATCACTACTATAGCCCGTTCAGTCAAAGAAAAATTGATCATTCATTAAAAATCACATCACCGCTGTAGAGTTCTGAGAGTTCAAATTTTGAAAAATCTTAAAACCTCTCTGCTGCTATTTACCTAATCATCATCCTGAAGCAAAAATAAACTGAGTATCTCGATGTGCTCGATAGATATAGAGGCTTTATCTAAAACACATTCCAGGTTTTTTCACCTCCTAAGAGACTGAATTTCGAAAAACCCTTTAATCACATTTTAGACTACTTAACTGGTGTCTCTTATACGTGAAAAACATGACAATAGCTCATTGGGTTCAAGATATATCAACAATTAATTAAAAACACATTTCATCACTTTCACCTCTTTTCTCCTCCTTAGGTGGGGAATTTTAAAAAATCAAGAAATTAATTTTCAGATATTTGAGTAAGCAGCAATCTTAAACAAAAATTGAGTGGCTATATATTAAGCCAAATTAGGAAAATATATTTAAATGATATTTTGTATATTTACATAAGCATCAATCTAAAGCAAAGAGCACTTCAATATCTCGATTGGTTCAATAGATATGGAGGAATAAAGGAAAACATAATTCATGTATTTTTACCCCCTTAAATATCCAATTTTGAAATGCCTTGGAGTCCTGTCATACTCATTTGTATATGGAACCAATTGAAGTTAAAATCACGATTGTAGTCAATTGTGTTTCAGTGATATAGACAATTCATTAAAATCATATTTTGCTCCTTTTTTACTGCTTGGGGGTAGAATTTCAAAAAACCCTAAAACTACTTTTTGGGTATTTATGTAAGCAACATTTTGAAGTGAAAACCAAATCTCTGTCCCAAAGGATTCTATAGATATTGATAATTAATTGGAAACACATTTAAGGTCATTTCACCCCCTTAATGTTGAATTTCAAAAAATCCTGAAATTGGCTAATATGCATTTTTATGTGTATCCTATTAAAGTAAAAATCACTATGCTAGGCAGTCAGGTTCGAGCTGTGTCGATGTTTCTTCAAAAATACATTTCACCCCTTTTCACTCCCTTACAGGTCGAATTCCGAAAAATCCCTATTTAGTGTTCACCTACGACCTGAGGGGAAACCACACAAAACATTTCACGAATCTAGGTCCAGTGGCTTGGGCTGCAGTTTGATATGTCTGTCAAGTCAGTCAGTGTTCTCATTTATATATACAGATTTTTGAGCATAATGTTGAAGTGAGACTCCTTGAACAATATATCAGTGTAGATGTGTGAGAAAAATACTGGTAATAGGGGTTAATATTTCAAAATTAGAGAAACAAATATAGCTATTGATTGTATATTAAACAATGGTACAAGGCTTGTAATAAAGATGTACAAGACTTTAGAGGTATAATTGCTACACATAATACACATTCAACAATTTGAGAATAAAAAATTACATTTACACAAACAAACTGCAGAAAACAGAATTGCTCACAGTAGTCATAAAAAAAAAAAATTAAGCCCATATATTGTAATTTATCAACTGCTTGATCACGGTTTACTGTTCATTTCTTTCTTTCTTCACACAGTTAAATTGTTCTGGCATTATAGTGAAGCTTAATTTTTCAACAAAATGCCTGATCGTACAGCCCATATTCACATTCTTTTTTCCTGATTTCATCAGCATGAGACCCATGTGTGTGTTCTATGTGCTTGAGCATCAGCTTGCCACCTTTTGTCATAATAAGTCGAGCACGGCAGCGATTCCTGTAATGAGCCACACACTGCCAGTATACTTTGTCACTAGTGACTACGTGAATGTTGTAAATAAAGTTGTCATGAACCAGCAGAGGTTTGCCTCTTGAACTCCTTACATATCGTATAGACCCTAGAAAAAACAACTGTTTTAGAAAGATATCTGTACTTTTTCCAGTTCATGTATATTACAAATAAAATGCAATCAAAGTTCTAATAATACCAAATATTGTTCACAACCTTTCCTGTATGGCAATGGATTTACAAAAGAAATACATTTTTTAAGTAAACTAGGTCTGCACTACTTTTTTCATCAAAAATTTACTTCTTTTCAAATGCACATAATTAGTGATTGCTGTAAGGCAACAAGAAAGCAGAAAATATATTTTCATTCATAATTTCAGTAACAGCATTAACATCAAGATACTGCACATAAGAAAGAGGGGAAAAAAAAAGGTATCCTAATGTGTGTACTTCTACATCATGTCATTGGAGATGATTGCGAACAATATTAAGTGCCTACATGAAAAACTAACATTTTCACAAACAAAAACATAGTATACCATTTGACATACACGTCTCAACAATCACAACACAAGATTCACCACAATAGTAAATGTATGATCATAATAGATATTCACCACAAACCAATTATAAGGAAACCTTTGATAACGTATTAGCTTACAGAAGCTGGTAATTTTATTTATAAAATTAATGTTTGTTCTAAAGTGCTTTCATAAACATGATACCTAGAGTGGTATTAAAACATCAACACAGCTACATTAGGCTGCAAAAAATTCCAACCATATGTTTGTAATGGTGCAAATTTCATATTCTGAAACAAAAGCATTTTATGGACGATACAGAGGGAGGGATGGAAAGGGGGAGAGAGAGGGAGGAGTTGAACTATATATTGTCACACAAGGTAGCGTAAGCATCACACATTGTTCCAAATTCTCCCTTTCCTTTCCCTAAAAAATCCTTCTCGAAAGTGATGGTTGCCTGTCATTTGGTACACAAAGCTCTACAAATCGACATGACATCCTCAAATCCTCATAGTGGATAATGACTCTTTTTCAGGAGTAATATTTATAAAAAACAACACTGGACATTAGCGGCTTTAATCTGAAATGACATAAAGCGCTATGACGTAAATCAAGGACTTACAGTATTTCATATTGTTTATGAACGTTAACATCATGACTACAATTTTTGAATTTCATAACGTGTAAATACTTTTATAAGAAATAATTTTTATGGTTACAGTTTTGTATATTTTAAAGTTTTGTATAACGTATACAAGAAGTTTACAGACCGACTTAATTTAATTCTCTGTACTTTTTATGGTTGACTATAGTTGAATGCCGCGCTTAAAGAGTTAAGATAAATTTTCACTTGGAGCCTTTGTGTTTCAAATATCATTAGCCTAGGTAGAACTAGCATAAAAGTTATAACAATCTCCTATCATGAAGGATAGACCTAATAAAAGATAGGTATTTGTTCTCTACTGTATTTTATGTAGGTCACAATAACATGAGAATCATCACCAGGATTACAGAACACATCAACAGCAGCAAAAATGAAAATCTATAATCAGTGAAGCTGAACATTCCACTTGAACCACTCTCAGTATCGATTCTTACAGATTTAATGTAACTGCTCGAAAAAAAAAATATGTGTGTGTGTGTGTGTGTGTGTGTGTATATATATATATATATATATATATATATATATATATATATATATATATATATATATATATATATATATATATATATATACTGTATATATATATATGTGTGTGTGTGTGTGTGTGTGTACATATAAAAAAATGTGAGAAGAAAGAGCATCCCATTAAAAAAAACCAGGTAATAACAGTATTTTATTTTGAAGGATTGTGCAATAAAAGCTCACCAGGAAATATTCTGGTAGATTATTTTTCTTGTAACATGGTAAACCAATTTTAATAAATGTTAAAAAATTGCTTAAAGTTAAGCCTACTGTTCAGTGTATAGTGGAAAAACAGGATAACTATTTTCATTATTACCTGAATATTTTATTTTTAAAAACATCATGAAACATTTATTTACAACTAACTTTGTCACTGTTTATCCAATAAGACTTATTCACTTTATTAAATGAAATTTTTCAAATTTCTACAAAAACTTTGTTAGAAGATTATTATAACAATACTCAATACAATTATTTTCTTGCAACTAGTTGACAAGAATGTGAGTTTCTTCAAAATTTTTGCCAATCTTGACAACAATGATTAAAAATACAGTACAAATGAACTTATTATTAACAAGGAAAGGAAACTGACTAATCTAAATTTAAAATAATAATTTTACTCTATTATGTTTCCGCAGGCTGATTACAATCATTACATACAGTAACTTTTATTTATTTATTTATAAAGAACAAAATTTAGTTGTACATAATTCAGTGATGATTAACATCAGTACAATCTTCATGTTTTGCATTTCTGCTCATTGACTTTTACAGTCTGTGTCACTGATGAATTGAACATAAATTGTGAGTACAAACATTCATTTCCCGCAGTGAATACTAGTATTACCATTATGTTTCTACCGTGAGGAAAACAGCATGTGACGAGAAAAGTTACAAACTATAATACAATTAAAATCTTTCTCTTCAGTAAAATATTTTGGCCACTTTAGTGAAAACAACTAAATATATGACTGGTCACAATTCATGCCCTGTAAAATATTTTTGGACTATTAGGTAAGTACAATTACTACCCTATAAAGCATGCTGCCATACAATAATTATACAGAAAGTTATTTACTCAACAACAAATGTTGGGAGCATAGAAATGAAATTTCACTAACCACAAGATAAAGAAATGTATAATTTTACACTTGTTATACTGTTGTCAGATTTTTTTAAAACTAATTTGATATTTTCATTTATGAAAAGTACTTCCTTAAGGTTCAGCATCACTCGTCATTATTGAATTGTTTTATTTATCACTTTTTTTTAAATTCTGGGATGAAATATTTGAGAGTGCTATAACGGAAACTCTGTTTATCTCGAAGCATGACGGTTAAAATGGTAATGTGTGATTAGGCCGCAAACAGTCAATCAGTCCTGCCATTCTATGAGATGTCAAAGTTTTAGTGTAGGATGTATACAAAAACATATACAGCAATAAGGTTCGTGTTTGAATACTTTTGGGACTTACTACTATATTGTCGTTCAGTGAATGTGATCCAAATGTTTGTATCAGCCAGTTGTGAAAAATAAATCTCGAATACTTAGGTCTACAACTTAATGTAACAATACCAATATAATTTCTCAGGTTTATTAACATACTGATATAAATATAGACTACCTTGAAACCTTGAAAAAACTACAACACAGATGTTAATACTGAGTACTTGAACATTTGAAACAAACTTGTTCATATCAGTGTGTGTGTGTATATATACATATATATGTACACATATACATAAACTAAAGCAATTAAACTCCAACATAAAGAACTCCAACATAAAGAAAAACAACATTATTTAAATCAACATTGCTTGAAAAGTGTAAAATAAAGTAGAAAAAAAATATTTAAAACTAGCAACACAGAGTCAGTAAGTAAAACCATTCACAGAAAAGTATCTGTTGATTTTTATCAACAGTATGCCACATTTTAATCACATTGTGTACCTCCCTATATGCTAAATTGTTACAATAAGGCATTCATTTGTTTCCTCAGCAATATCTACAACTGTACAGACAACATTTTTTTTTTAGACATAACCGAATAGTTTTACAAAATACAGATAACTATTCTTGTACATGGGGCATGCTAGCTGACACCACTTGAGCTAATTTCTTCCTAATTTCTTCACTGTGACGGCTGTGAGTATGAACTCCATTTCTCACGAAGATCTCTCTCCCCTGAATCATGACACGACTACGACAATGCAACTTTTTGTTGTCAATACACTGCCAGTACAGCTTGTCAAGTGATTTCACGTGGAAGTTGTACAGGTAGCCATCATAAACTAGTTGTTGGTTACCTCTTGTGCTCCGGACAAATGTAAAGGCACCTACAGAAAATAAAAGGTTTGCTTTTCAAACATTGGACTTGAAGACAGACGACAATTGTAGATTATTTTAATCTTAAATACCATGAAAAAAACTGGCACCATAGAAATAATTTCTCCAGCACTAATTATTACAAGTACATTTATAATTAGCATAATTCTACCAAGTTGGACAAATATGATGCTTAGGCACAAAACTGTAATAAACTACAAGCTCTTCGTGGTAAAGTGGGAATTTTTAAGACCACTTCAACAAGCAAAATAACAAACATCCTCAAGATGATAAAACTCAAGAGTAGCAAAAGCAGATGCTCTATGAATAATAAGATTTGACAACAAAAATAATCTTGCACAGCTGCAAAATTCTTTTCACAGTAGGCCTAAACATTTTGTTTAGTCAAAGTTACTAAGAGTTCTCTGTACATGACTGATCATAACAGTAAGTAGAAAATTATTTACAGCAACTAACTTTGTTAAAGCTTACCTTACAATATTCATTAACAATACTACAAAAAATTTACACATTGTCTTTTAGTCTAATAATAGTTTTTAGAAGATAAAGTGTCAAAATTAAACTGGATGCAATGCCTTAACAAGTACAGTACTCACTATAGCATAACTAATTTTAATTTATATGAACGGCGAACACATTCAAGAACACATTCAAACTACTACCTATAAACATAATCTGACAAAACATAATACAGCCAAATATTGCTTGGATATGCAAAAGAATACATCAGTGATAAAAAGGTAAAGTTGTCAAAAAGTAATATAAGGGGATGATAATGATATAAGTTGGCAGACATTTTAATTAGTACAAAAACTGTTTAATCTGGTATTCAGATGCATATTCATAATATGCTGGTACCAATGTTGAGTTGTCAGCTACTTACATGTAATAAGTGTTAAGAATTGTGCTGTGACAGTGAGCTGCTTACCTGCTCATTTTTAACGTTAAGGCCACATGTCACTAATTATACTGTTTTTTTTTTGTAATATCACTCCAAAATATTTAATAGCCAAATATATTTAAAAACAGTCACATTAGAACTACCACAGATGCCAAAATCTGGTTTTGTAATTTTTTTATCAATAAAAGTTAATTAAAGGTGAATAATTTCTTGTTCTCTTTCTTTTGGTAACATCCTATAAAATAAACATGAGTTGTCTTCAAGTTCCTTCATCTGTCACCCAGTTCATGGGATAGGAAGTGTATTTATGTTTAACAGTTGTGCCCCCTATATGTGTTTATTGCCGTGCAGTAGCGAACTGTACACCTAGTGATGCAAGAAAAGTTTTTTTTCAAAGCAAGTTATTTTGTGAAATAAAACATTCTTTATTTCACGAAAAAATACATACTTTTTTTTCTTCATACAGACACAAAGATGAAATTGTATAAGCTGTATTGCAGTCACAACCATAATACAAACTTGTTAATAAAAATAAATGGATATGTCAACACTAGTCAACACACACAGTGCAAATATCTACAATGTACAACCTCAATGTTTTTCATAGAATTTTTGTGTAATATGCCTAAATAAATCACATCATTTAATTATTTTTAAGAGTACGTTTATAAAATTTGGTAACCAAACTGATTTGAAAACATTTTGTAGACAGAGTATGCTTTCAATTTCTTGAATTGGCAGTGATGCAACATGCCATTATCACAACATCTTTAGTGTTAGAAACATTTTTTAAAAATTGCACTGTACTTCGTGCTGTCTAATGTACTGTGATTTATCACAGTTATTTTGTTTTGAACACTGAACTCTGTTTATGTTTACATAATTTATAATTTTTCTTTTTCTTTCCACAGTGATTATAATTCTAAATTTCGTGTTGGTTTACTTTGAAAGCAGGAAGCAATATCCATGTTAAATTTTTTCTTTTTAATAGCACTAGGTATTAGTGACATATTCATCTCATTGTGAATGTAATTAAAATCGTAATTAATGTTGTTTGTCATTAAAAAGCTATGACAATTAGAACTATTATAACTCTATAATTAACATGTTTCCTATCAAATCCCTTCTGGCCATATTGTGTAGTACGTAAATTATTCTATTCTGAGGAGCATCTATCTCCTGGCAAGTTAGGCGTAGTTTAAAATAATTAATAACAGACAATATTTTGTTTTTTGATTGTAAAGAACTAGAATTTGTAGAATTTTGTAACGGAACTTTTGAACAGTATTAATGAAACCTAATTTGTAGCTTTTTTCATGTCATACTCAAACTGGTAATTTTCAAATTGATGATGTAATACAAGTATCATGCCGTTTGCATGTTACTAAAGCTACATTTATTCAATTTACTTTTTAATTCATTTGCTTGGCCTATAATTGCACACAATTATATTTCACAACATTTTTCTATACAACCAAAATTAAAACAGAATGCGGCAAAATACGACAGTACACGATAAAAAACCACAGTTAAAAGTTTCAAACAGAAGCTGCAATATTAAAAACATAAGCACACAAGCAAAACAGACCATGGGCCAGTAAATTTGGGCTATGTAGGAAATGGCAACTTATAACAAACAATTGAGCATCAAATAAGTTACTACAGAATAGCCAAATGCAATGGTAATGCCAAAGTTGGGATAAATGGAGAAGGCAAGAACAAAGGGAACTTTCGGCCAACAGTGATGTCGAAGGAATGGGGGCGAAACTCATTGAAGGAAAGAAGAAGAGTGGAAAGGCTGGTTAGTCTGAACAAGGTGAATGGAGGAGGAGGCTGGAGTAAGTTAGGCTGCTTATTAACTAAGGTAGAGTATAGAGGAAGAGGGAATAGTAGCGAGAAGATTCAGATGATAAGGAGTAGAACACAGCAGAGCATGCAGTCTATGCTAAAAAGGTTGGTGAGGGAGTGGTAATTATTTTGGAGCAATTGGTGACCTTGAGGGGGGGTTGGAAAGCTTAGTAGGAGGCCGTGCTACAGTCATTCTAGACAGAACTGATTACGAGAGCAAAATCACTGACCTTATAACTCCGGACAAACACACACTTCTTAAAAAGGATCCACCAGCAGCCATACAGCGGAAAGTATACCACGCCATCAGAAAGTGTAAAAACCACATACCGGAAAGCACATGGAAAGCCCTTACACCTCACAGCAGCAAGCCCCCTCATGTATATGATTTACCGAAAACCCACAAAACAGACATGCCCTTACGGCCTATCATTAGTTCATGCAGCTCCCCATGCCAAAATCTGTCTAAGAATCTGCTAAACATTGTCGAACCTCTCGCTGGCCAAACATCTACATTCATCACGCCACTTTTTTTGTACCCAGAACCTAGGGGAATCACCGTCCGACATCCTGGTGAGTTTCAATGTCCAGAGCTTGTTCGCCAATGTTCCAGTAGCAGACACGCTTGCCATATGTAGCGAAATTAAAAAACTGGAAAATGACAGCACACTTAGCAGAAGAACATCCAGACCCATATAATCCATAATGGAGCTCATAACACTCTGTGTCACCACAACATACTTTCAGTTTAAAGTAGATTTCTGTAAACAAACTGATGTCATGGTTATGGGGAACTCACTCTCACCATTCATGGCAAACATGTTCATGGAGAATCTGGAACAAGAGGCACTAAGTAACACAAAAACTCTGCCCACATTTTGGCTGTGATACGTAGACAACAATTTCCTTGTTTGGCAACATGACTGGAAAAACTGGCCCAATTTTCAGATTTCCTCACTTCACTCCAGCCATCAATAAAGTTCACACATGAAACAGAATCCAACACTAGCATCTCTTTCCTAAATATCCTAGTCTGCAAAGAAAACCAGACTCAGCAGTAAAGTGTACATGAAACCAACGAATACTAGTCAATCCAACCATCCAACAAGTACAAAGTCGGGCATTGTTCGCATCCTAGCCAACCGAGCAGAAAATAGGGGAAAACATTAATTAAGGAACAGTGTCACCCAAGAAAAGAATTTAGGGCCAACAAATATTCCAGATTTATCATTGAGAAGCAGTTAAGAGAATCAAATTCACCAAAGTGCGAAGTAATCACAGACAAACCACCTTCTGGAACTCAGATTATTTTGTATGTCCGTGGACTCTGAAAAAAAATAAGAAGGCTGGCCAACAAATTCGACCTACGAACTGCATTCCATTCCAGTTCCACCGTAAAATACATTCTCACTAAAGTGAAACCTATAGTAGATAAACAACAGACCCGCAAATGCATATACTAAATACTATGCGAATGTGGCTCTTTATACACAGTTGAAACTTGTAGAACACTATCCACTCGCGTTAAAGAACACAAGAATACCATGCCAAAGGGTGAAATCCAGAAATCCAGAATTGCTGAACACACACGGGAAAATAGCCACAAAATTCTCTGGGACTCAGCTAACCCAATAAGTCAGGAAAGAGACAGAAATAAAGAAAAATGAAAAGAATCAGCTTAAATAGTCAGTAACAAAAACATCATAAGCCAACAAAGCATTGAACTGAAAAACATGTGGTTGCTGTTATTAAAAAAAGGGTGTTACCCAATACAATAAAAAATAAATAAAATAAATAAACAAACAGATCTATGTTTACCAGTCTCGACAGAATACCAGCCAACATTGCTACAAGGTGCTCAGCCAATCAGGAGAGCACTTGCCACTTGGCTGTGAGCCCAGCCAATCACACATGCTTTCCCACCATTGGCAAAGCAGCTTAGAGACCATCCAGACTATACAAGCCTCAATTTTCTAGCAAACTTCATTCGACCAGCTGTGTCTCAGCCTGAAGACGGAAGTAAATTGCAGTTCCCGAAACGTTGCATTTTTCGTTGATTTTTAACCTGTGTCGAGTTGTCTGGGGTTTTTTGTACACTGTGCACTGTTTTTTTGTCTATTTCCGTATTTTATCATATTGGGAATCTTGTTTCATTTGTGTCTGTCTTTGGTGTCTGGATGTTGCCAAAATTTGACTGAATTATAGCTTTAGAATTCTTGCTGATTTATTAATTGTTATATATATATATATATATATATATATATATATATATATATATATATATATATATATATATATATATATATAGAGTCACACACACATTACATATATGTATACATACATATACAGTACACTTCCGATTATCCATGTGCGGATTATCAACGTAAAATATTTAACTTTAAATAGTTTAAAAAAAAGTAAAAACAATTTTGAAAAAAAAAATTACTTATTTACAAATACATTTTGTATTCACATGCTTAATGTTCACCAACATGTTATGTTTGCAACCGTATTTTGAATAGCTTGAAGATTTGATTCTTTTTCCAGCAGGTGAAACAATTGGTTCCACGTATTAATCGATTAACGAAAATGTGCCGCTCGTTGCACATGAATGTATTAACAAGATTTTTCCTCTATAAATAAGATATCTGGGATTTTTTTTATTTCTGTTTTTAGATTATTAATGTATACTCCCTAATCATCAATGCTAATAATTGTGAGTCTACTGTATTAAT
>PNEQ01028369.1:44728-75712 GCA_003012365.1 Medauroidea extradentata
TTTTTTTTTTTTTTTTATGTTTTTTTGTACTTTGTCATTCAACACAAGTTTGGTCAACAAAATATGAGCAATGGTGTATGTCCACAAACTAATAAATTCTAATTGTAAACTCCCATTGCAACAAAAATTTAAAAATCTTAGTAGGAGGGGTTTGGTTGGTGACTGAGGAAGAAGAGGCTATAGTCTGCTACCAGGTGGTTGTCCAGTTGCAACTACAAATAATAATAATAATAATAATAATAATAATAATAATAATCTTTTGCTAACTCAGCACAGTACAATAATTCTCACGTGTCCCACAATTTAGCACATTATTTTAAAATGTTTTCAAAGCAATTTTCGCTGTACGATGATACTTCAGTTGTACTTATTTGCAGCCTGTATTTTCGGAACAGTTATAATTATGCCCTAAATAATAAACATGTTAATACAATTTGCTCTGAATAATTATATGAACAGATTAACCTGTTTGTTGCTCATTATGACAACAATCTTTTCCACTTTAATACAATGTTCTTAATTTTACTTTGTTCAACTTTTTTCTTGTTACACGTCAAATAAATAAGAATACAGGCATTATAAAATACTGTACTGTTGTAGACATACACTATTGCAATAATATGTTGTCCCAGAAATCTAATATGAAACTAAGAAAAAACAAATGAAAAATGAAAAAATGAGAAACAAGCCTAGTTTAGCTGTGGTTTACACATCTATAAACCAAAACTACAGAACATGAAATATCCCATAAGGAATTAGTTAACAAATACAGGAAAATAAAATAAACATCCAAAAATAATCTGCAAAAACTCAGGACACCACAATTAAGACAAGCACAAACAATACTGTGACGAAGACAATGTTGGACATAAGACAGCATAATCCGCCGCCGTCACAGACAATAGATTAGACGACACTACGATAAAAGACACAAAAGAACAGTCATTATCCTGTCTTGTGTCCAACATTGTATTCGTCTCAATATTGTCTGTGTTTAGCTTAGTTGTGGTGTTCAGAGTTTTTACAGATTACTTAGTTTGCCTTGCAACATTTATTGTTGGATGTTAATTTTTTTTTATTTGTTGTTGACTAATTCCTTGTGAGATATTTAATGTTTTGTTGTTATAGTCCATGGATTTGTTGACTACAGCCAAATCAGGCTGTTTTCTTATTTTTTTATTTGTTTTTTTCTGAGTCTCATTCTAGATTTCTGGGATGACATAATATTGCAATGACGTATGTCCACAATAGTACAGTACTTTAATTCAGTACCATTGCAAGAAACATTCAAAGAAATTATAGGTATTATAGTAGTATTCACTATTAATAGCCTACATATTGTGAAATAAAACTAATAAATGGTAAAACTATCCATCTAATACGACAAAATCTCATTAATAAATATTTCAAAAGGAAAAATATGAGAGTTTTATTGAGACAGAAAAAAAAATGTCTTACTGGTAAGTGAAAAAAAAAAAAAAAAAAAATTGAAAAGAAAACACATTTTCTGAAGCAACAGAAAAATTCCCTTGCTTTTTTATACAGCAATAGTTATAACTATAGTAAAAATTCTGTTAAACCACAAATACCTTTCGGTGCAACTGCAACAAAAATCTTTAGTGGGGAAAAAACTGACTAGTAAAAACTTTAAGGGAAATTATGTAGTGTTCCCACAGTAATATATGAAAATGAATTTCCCTAACTTTCTCTCGCCATAACCAATATGTTTACGCAAACTTGCTTACCAAATGTACTTTATTTTAAGCCTCCACCATATCCATAGTTATGCTTCTCTCTGCTGTTCTCCTTGCCCACTACTTTCTACCTATATTTAACCCAAAAAATACAACTGTATAGCTGAATGAGGATACATTGTAAAAACGAATAGCATTACAATAAAGTACCATACAATTTATAAACACGTTTGTCAAAAATATTGCCAAAATATTTTACGTTTAAAACTTTTTAGCATAAACACCTAATTAAATTAAAATGCAAAATAATTGACCATTACAAAAACCTCACATTTGTCCAATAACATTGGTTTACCCTGCATATGCTGTTTGAATCTAATAACTTCCTCTGCAAAAAGTAAATATCGGGCTGAAATGGCTTGTTCTTCATGCTGTTTTCTATTCATTTAGACGAACAAGGAAAATTACCCTCCAAAGCAGAAAAGAAATGAAGTGGTGTGACGGAGCAGGTAAATGTGACAACCAGGACATTTTCATAGACTTTCTGCTGTCTTAGCACAATTTTTTGAGACTCACGGGGTCTCAAAACCTATTCCTCTAACCAACTTATATTCCATGACTTTCACTGACTGTCCCTAACTTTCGAGGTCTACGGGAACCCTGTTATGATATTGTTTTTGTTGAATGTATTGCATCTCACAGTTATTAAATAGCTTATATTTTTTTAAACATCAAAAACTCAGAAAATGTTTATGACTGCGAATAAAAAGTTCACAAAGCCAGTAACAGATCTCGTGATCAATTATACGACACAAATTTTGTAGACTTACCTACAAATGTCATCCATTCCAATGGGAACGATAATTGGTTTATTGCTCTAAATTTCCTGACAAGACAAATGGTAAGTAAAAATATTTATGACACTAAAACTGTAAGACGAATATTGATGATATAATGCAATAAAATTTTCAACCCAATGTTTTAAAAGACAATATCTTGCAAATGTAATAAAATGCAAATTATAGAGACTGCTGCATCACAACAGAAGAGAAACAATGCCCTTTTTGTTGCACTTCATATTTCAAATACCCACACAAAACTTACAAATTCAGTACAAAAAATAGATTCAGATCATTAATCAATCAAAGGATGAATACAGGCCTTCAAAAATTCCTTTGCGAGCGGTAAAACAAGCACAAATCAAACGAAAATACAATGAGAATTGTGCTCGTTTTCCTGCTCACTATAGTTGGTATGAATGGTAAACTGTGTTTTGATGTAATAGACTTGTACCCAAATAAACACAGACTGAAATCTGCAAGAAGGGCGCCAGTATAAACGGGCTGTAATCAGGACATTCTTACCTCTCACTAAAGAATTATTTACAAATAAATGTATGAACATAATTTGTACTTCAAAATAATAATGCAAATTTCGTTATCCCTTCTGCTTCACCTTTATTCAAATATTATTCACACACACCATACAATCTCTCTTTTTTTGCTATCTCCTCAGTGTGAGGACCATGAGTGTGCTCAGTATTCTTAACAAACAGTTTCTTTCCTTGCACCATGACACGGCAACGACAGAGACATTTGGTTTGATCTGCACACCGCCAATACCACTTGTCCCCGTTCCTCTTGTGAAGAATATAAATATAATTTTCATAAACCAACTGGCGATTACCTCTGCGACTCCACAGGTATCTAAATGAACCTACAAAAATAAAAACCATAGTTTCAATCTTATGATGCAATTCTATAAACAAGATAATCACAAAATTCCTTTTTTTGACTACAATAATACACACTACTATAACATTATTCAGAGTAACTTTAAAAGTATTGTTTCAATTGAGTTACAAAACATTATTTACACGAAGTAAGTCCAACTTCGTTACTCGAATAAACGACTCGTTATTGGCAGGAAATCATAAAAGTCTATTACGATTGTGGCTATTCAAATGACTTGGCTTTTGCATCATCTGTTAGTTTTCACAGAGATAAAAGTAATAAAACAAAATTAATTCTTTTTCTTTCTGCCAGAATGTAACTCAATTCACACAAATTATTTCTTGATTGTCGTACTTGTATTTTCAGACTGTCTGCCTTGATTTGTTTACAAACAAAGCTTTCCCATTGCCATTTTTTCCAGCAAAAAACTTAAATCAAAATATTTTTAGTTATTTACATAGGCATCATTTTGCCTCAAACACCACCTCACAATCTCAACTGGTAATTGGCAAACATCATGGGCTAGTCGAAAACATATTTAATGCCTTTTCATCTCTTCAGGAGTCGAATATTAATTTAGACATTTGTATATATATCCAACTGAAGTGAAAATGTCGACGATGACCAATTTATGTAGCCATCATCCTGAAGCACTAAGTCCGTAGCTATAAATAGACACACTTAATAGTTATCTAGGATTTTTTGAAAGCACATTACACAAATTTTTAACCCTTTCAGGATGAGTTTTGAAAAGCCCTTGGATTACAGTTTAGACTATTTCATGGTAGTCACATTGAATTGAAAATCGTGATGATAGTCAGGTTTTAAGATATATAGACAATCAATTGAAAAAACATTTCACCACTTTTCACTTCCTTAGGTGTGGCATTTTAAGAAATCAAGAAATTAATTTTCAGGTCGTTAAGTAAGCATTATTCTTAACCACAAACTTATGTCAAATATTTAAGTTCAGTATGCTCAATACCAGCATATACTAAGCATTAACCTGAAGCAAAGAACACTACAATATCTAGAAAAGTTTGATAACTACGTATGTAGAAATGATTGAAAATGAATTTCATGTCTTTTCACCCCCTTAAGTCACAAATTCAGAAAAATCCTGAAACTGCTTAGTATGCATTTGTATGAGTGGCCCATTAAACTAAAAATGATGACAATAGCATGCTGTATTGGAGTTACAATGACAATTCATAAGAAACACATTCACCCCCTTAGTTATCCCCTTAGGCCTGCACCACACAAGCTGTTTTCCCCAACGCAGTTTTTTCGCCACGCGGCGCCGCGCCGCCCACTGGCCGCCGCTGAGTCCCTTCACACGGGCGTTGGCCGTACACGCCGCGCCGCCATATTCTGATCATTTGTCGAGTGTATCCCGTGTGTGCAACATTGATGAATACGAAATAATTCACAGACCTCTGAACGTGTCTAATCACTTGATAATTGACATCACCTAAGTGTACACTGCGGTGCACAATTTTGTCCGCAAAAGGAACGGATAAAGGTTTAAAGACACTCTGACTATAACAGGTTTATGAAGACATGCCACTAACTGTTGACGTTAATGTTCGCGTAAAAATATACGTACATTCTGTACGAGACAGGTTGGCTGACTACTTCGTTGTTAGGGAGCAGTTGCGTGGCGAGATAGAATGGTGCAAATAAATGCTTGCACTTTTCTGTAGTAGTAGTATCATCACGGTCAGAAATTATTTGTCATTCTTGAAAAGCTGACATTACTTTTTTTACAGCAATTCATATTTAAGTACAACACTTAATTTCACATGCTGTACCCTAGAACATTTTTAATTGTTGCCAGGAGTGGTTTGTTTTCTTGAACTATGCACAGAAAATTTTTTCCAGCAATATTAATCATACAGGGTCAAATTGAGTAACTAATAACTTGTTTCACTGTTGTCAAAGATACATTTTATTTATTAATGACGTGTGCTTTTTTAGCACAGGATACGTAGACCTAAATTAACTTATTCGAAACATAAACAGTCAAAACACACAATATAATGTTTTGTAAGCATGGTCATGTTAAATTCATGCTGAAATTATTTGTGTTTGTTTAGCAATGTTTCAAGTGTTTTTGCAATTATATGTATTTCAACCCAACAATATGCATTTGAAACCAAGAGTATGGTATGAATAATGCCTTGAGAATGTGAAATTAAATGAACTTCTCAAAAATTACATTTGTAAATTGGAACAGAGGTACACCCATTCGAAACCATAATAAAAAAGATTAATTTGTTATCAATAAGCCTTTGTTTACTAGGCGGCAATGATTCATAATCATTATACAAAACACTATAGACTTCATCCGACGCTACATTTTTAAATATCGATCTTTGTATACCTCACTTGTCACATCTCGAGTACATACTTCAGCAACCATAATTTCATCATCAATCGGCACAATTTCTTCCTGATTGATGTCGTCAGGTGATACGACAGACGTCTCGTCAGACATTCTGCTGTGTTCAATGCCAAAAATCACACTGGACTTGCCTGAGCTGGGCGGTTTCTCGCCGTCCATATGAACGCTGCCATTTACCTCAATGTATCTCGGTGACGTCGGACGGCGTTCACGCCGCACGGCAGGTCGAGGTGCAGGCGGTGAATGCCACCGTGTGAATGCTGCCATATACCAAAATGCATCTTGGCGGCTCGGCGCTGTGCAGCGAAAAAACAGCGTGGAAAAAAACCGCTCGTGTGGTGCGGGACTTAGAGAATAAAATAAAAATTCTTCCTTAGTGCTCATCTAAGTACCACTGGGAAACCACATGAAAAATTTCACGTTTCTCGGTCCAATACCAAAACTCTAGACAAATGTCTCTTGTAGGATAAATGCAATATACATTGTACAAATACAAATAAAGACTGAAAAGAAATAATGAACACAGTAAATCATGAAACCGAAGGTAATGGTCACACTAAAATTTCCAAACGAACTGTAATTTTTATTTTATTAAGTATCCAAGTAAAATTCATATTAATTGATAGCAGTAGTCACTTGGGTATTGATTGGCAGACTATGGTTTTACAGCGAAGACTACATCCTCCTTAGGGTACAAAACCTAAGCCTGACACACAGACACGCAAATGGCACAGGACTCCTACCTATAGTGTACCAATGTAGTGTAATGTGACATAGCTAAATGTGTGATGAGAAGAAATGGTACTACGCTGGGAAAGAAATAATACTACTGCTAGCCTCTGTAAAACACAACTCCAGGGTTTTACTTTGACATCACATTATTTCAATTACATCACAAACAATGAACTATCACATTCACTATATATTAAGGTCACGACCACTTCATTCACCTCTACGTTGTCATCTTCGGGTTACTAATTACTTCAAAGGGTTATGTTCTCTCTTTTACATAGCATGCAAGCTTATAACTTATAACAACTTACGAACAACCAAAGAGTGGCAACCCTTAGGTGAGGAATGATTCAAGGGTATTTTTGTATCACTATCTTAATGTATATATGAAATAATTACAACAAGGACTGTCAATTTGTCCATTACAGAAATAAAATTATAGACCTAATTAATAATAAATAAGTGATAAGTGCTTTGTAATATGTTCTCAATACCTTAAGCAAAAGTTACATGGCGACACGAGGACTCCTGGTGTTCCTGGTGATAGTCGTTGACGCGCTATGTGCAGTGAGAGAGAGATTTCGGTAAGTCCTTAACATTGAGACGATCACGTCAACCGTTTACTGCCTAATTGAATTTGGTTAAATGGATGTTGCTACACGCTTACCTTAGTTGCAGACCCGACGAACTTTCTTGCGCTGCTGTTGTTCTACACACACACACAAAGAAATACACTGTGTTTCCTCAACTATGGTTAAGCTGCTAAAATTGCCTCAAATTGAGTATGGCAACTTAACAGCACTACCACTCCAACCCGCACGACTGTTTGATGCTGTGGATTTCGAACGAGTAAGCAGAAGGAAGACAGTGTTCCTCCAAATGAAAATTCATTTGGAAGTATTCCCTTTTTTTCTCCCCTCTGCACTTTTTCTTGCAATGTGTTCACATTACCTGGCATGAGAACTTAAATCTTAAAATATTTGGGTCATGTTTGTTTTATCATGCAACTTTTACTATTATCGTAATTCCCTGCATACGGCTAACATCTATATACTTAATCCGTGTAACTGCACGGAAATAATAATCCCAGCATAAGAACTTATGGTTATGAGTTTAATTTCAAGTGTGTCTGACATCCCTCTAGGCCTACAAGGAAGGGAAGAGTTGTAAGTATTCGCCATCTTTTGAGGTCCTTACACGCAGAGTATTACACCGTCAAAGAAATGCTGTGCTCCCGTCCTCAAGCATCTAACATTCCTATCTACCTTCTTTCACTCACCTCGGGACAGAGAGCATCAAAGTATATTTATTTAAGGATCTAAATGATAATTGTGTATTGACACATTTAACAATGCATGTGGTTTACAAATACTTAAAGAAAATAAATAAATCTTTTACAAACAAACAGTGACTGACAACTTTGTACAACGACAGTAGCTAGGAGGGGAGTCGCCCATGGCCTTTGTTAAAGAACCATCCCAGCATTAGCATGGAGCATCCTTCCAAATGTGAGTCCAATGTTTTACCATTGTACCATCTCACTCTGTTCCTTAATTTGGGTTTGGGTTTTAGTCACAAAGTTGAAATAATTCTTGCTGAATCCATGATCTCTGAACAGTTGAGACGAAGCCTTGGAATTGACAACATGCATTCACCAGTGGATTAGTTTTCAAAACCTACCCTACAAGACTTACACATATAACAGAAATAAAATAAAAGACTGCACTTGTAGGCTTGCTTCTGATCTCATTTCAAGTGTTATACCGCAGTCACGCAGCACTTTGAACAACTGGTTGATATATGGCTATACAGTGCCAAAATTGTTCCAATCATCACTTGCTATTCAAATTAAAGTGATAGTATAATTACATAAGAACTAACATGTCTTCCATGTATTTCATTGATAGGCTTGTTAAGGACGTTGGACCTGTAAAAACTCAAAAATTTATATTTGTGCCAAACACCGTTCAACTTTTACACATCAGATAACATGTCATTTCCCCAAATAAAAAAAATTAGGTCCTACAGTTTTAGCATTATGACCTATCAAAGTCACAAAATGGCAGTTGCGGTGTAGCCAAAATAATAAAAAATAATTAACTTGCAGATACAAGATAATTCATATTGATTCTTAATGATGTGAGCTACTTCAAGACACTTTTGTGAACACAAAGCAAAAACTTTTTGTATTTTTAAAAAATTGATGAAAATGAGTAAATTTTTACATAACTTTGACTTTTGGCTACTACAGAAATTTTCAAAACTAACTTTTGTCAACCATGTCGTAAAATGCATTGATACACTATCAGTTCCTGTAATTTTGAATTCATTCCTTAATTACTTTTTTTTTTTATTTTGGGTACACCGCAATGGCCATTTTGTGACTTTGATGAGTGATTATGCAAAAACTATGGGGCCTAAATTTTTTTTATTCGGGGAAATGACGTTTTATCTGATGTGCAAAAGTTGAACAGTGTTTGGCACAAATATAAAATTTTGAATTTTTACGGGTCCAACGCCCTTAAACATCAACAAATCATTACAATTCACATAGCACTATTAAGAAAGATAATTGTTTGATAAATAGTAAATGATTTTACTATACACTGAAAACTTCACTCAAAAAAATTACCAGTACTTACACCAAATGTCAATGTTACCATCAATGGGAATGTTATGCAAAGATAATACGTAATATAACCCTTTACTATGTTGTGTGCTTAAAAGTTTTTTCAAAGCATAGTAACATGTTCCGCATGCCAATGCAATTGTGGCGTAACTTACAAATGAGTATTTACAAGAACAAATATTTAACCACTGAAAGAGTATAGGTTTTTCAAAATATACGTAAGAACTTGAATTTTCATGCAAAATTTAACATAAAAGATCACGTACAAAAACTGTTATGCAAAACACAATCAAAGTTACTAATTTTGCAAGAACAATAACTCAGAATTGGAGATCACTAGCCAATATTGGGCCAATTGTAAGGCCCAGCATTATACTTAATCACCTTACATATTCACCAGAGCAGCATTAAAATTCTTCAAACAGATAAATGTTCTCTTAAATCACCATTTTGTAATTACAATTCTATAATATACCATTACTACCAAAAATTTGTTGTAATATTGTCAAATGATTTGTATGCATGAGATAGAAATATTCTTCTCTGAATTTCTTCAGTGTGAGGCCCATGTGTGTGTTCTGCATTCCTGATTATTACACAGTTTTCTTTGGTCATGATGCGACTGCGACATTTTTTCGTACTATGATCCTTACACTGCCAATATTTATTAAGCCCTTTATTTTCATGATGGTAGTAGATATAATCACTGTGAACCAACATCAGTTTCCCTCTTCTACTCTGTAGGAATCTTACAGGACCTACAAAGTATACAAATGAGATTTTTAGCCTATTTTAACATACATACATTTGAATCAAACTCAAAACTAATTTGCATAGCAATCAAGTCACATAACATATTACTTTATATATTCTCCAATGATAATTATAAAATAAACTCATAGCAAATTTCTGGTAAGTAGTACGCAGATAATTATCCCGGCAAAATTACCGCCACAGAGCAAAAGAAAAAAGTAAAGAAAATTAATGACGGCAGAATTGTGACTAAAATACTATACAGAAATACCTGAAATAAATTAAATGGTCCATTTAATTACTTAACACATGTTTGGCACTGTAGCTGTTGCTGAAAATATGTATGTGTACTTTCACTGACATCGGTGCACAGTACGTTTGAAATAAAATTAGGAAAACAATATTTCTGCTAAAAACTCAAAATTTTACTGTAAAAAATTATGCCTTCCGAACTGAATATGGAAATGTCTTTCTACCATAGTAGAATAAAATTTGACTGCAAGTAGCTGTAATGTGCTACTGTCTGGCACATAACCATAGCACTCTATGTATGTAACATATGTTTTATAATGCGAGTGAGTGAACAAATTGGTGTAGTATATTTCTTCTAAAAAGTTTGATGCTAATCCAGCAATCTGAGAAAAAGTCAGTAAAGAATGCATGAATAAGAACTGTGAAACAAAACACAGTTCTCACTTTTTTTTAGATGGGTCTTGAAGAAAGGACAATGTAAAAAATTAAAAATTATATTCAAAGTTTAACTGAACAATTATTAATGCCACACTGCAGGCCTAAGGTGTATCGTCCAATTTAAAGAAAATGTTTAAACTGTAATTGTTATGTACAGTAATTAAATTCCAAAGGTGACAGTGTATTGGGGGAAGAAATCTCATATATAAATTTTTGTTGATATAATAAAAGTTAAAGGTCAATTAGGAAATTATGAATATAATTATAGCCACATGACTGAAGGGCGATAGCAGCATAGCTTTGTTTGAATAAGGGTGCCCAATCTATGCCGTATTTGGTCTGAGGTAGAAGTATATTTTTTCTTGTTTGGCCTCTGCCGTATTAGAAAGTGTTTTGGAGCCTGTAAATCATTGGTTAACATCGTAGTTGTGTGTTAGTGTTGGTATTTTGGGGGGAGGGGGGGCTGTATAACAGACTTGTATGCCTTATTAGGCATTAGGCAACAAGCGAGGGCCAAGCCTGTGATTGGCTATCTGAGTGATACGCAGTAGTGGTCACAGGGTCAGGTGAAAAGACCATCGCCAAGCAGGAGAAAATGTCATACAGTGGCCGAGTGCGGTCGCGTGAGCGGGCTGCGGCCTGTTTCCTCAATAATACACATGTAAACTTGAGGAATAACTGTTTTTTTTTTTAATGGTGAAATACCGGGAATAAAAACTAAAACAGATATAAAATATTTCATTTCAAGGTGTAATGTAAATAATTCCATATCCACTGGGTGAGATACTAAGTACCGACTGAACTCGCAAAGGCGTGGCTAGATATGTTACTACACTGCTTCAGTCGCACAGCCCAAGTTATTTAGACAACAAGGTGAAATAACAACAACCCGCGACGCAACATTACTACCTACAGATATTACCAATTTCTTTGAAAAACTAAGAGCAAGAGAAAACATTTAATATTTTAATTACAGTACATTTAAAAATAATGCTGAATTTTCAAATACAGACATTGCCATTTCTTTGTGTAGTTATTTGTAATGATTAATTTCTGGGCTTTACGCATGGCATGAGATAGTGCAGTGATAAAACACTACACTCAATTTCATAAGGACTCTGTTTTTTATTATTCACAGCCCAGCCATCCTGATTTCTGTTTTCCATCCCATCCGACAAAACGTTGGGATGATTTAATGCACGCCATGGCCGCTTCCTTTTGTATTCCTGATATTTTGAATCACTGGTTTCACATATAAAACTTACCTTGACATGATGTGGTATTTCAAGATTATCGAGATGAAATTAATAGTAAGAAATAATGTACTTCCTTATTTATTTTCAACTAATAAAATGAATGGTTAAGTTGTGTCCTAGAGCAGCAAATATTTCATTAAAGGAATTGATGACTAAATTACTCAACATTTCTCTGAATTGGTTATTAGTCATTTTTCATTTTATGATTACTTCTTGGAAATAATATTGACTTAGTAACACAAAAAAAGTCTGATGAAAACAAAAGTATCAATGGTAGTGGTGCCGAAAATTTGGACATGTAACTCAGAAGCTGTTCAATAACGTATTATCAGTTTCATATACAGAAGATTAAAGCGAATCGTCTTTCAGATGTTTAATTTTTGTAGTTTCCCTAAAGAGATTGATAATTATTTCTAGACAAAGTACAAGCAGACCACCATCCTTGAACAAAGTTATGTTTATAGCATGCTATTTGTTTCTTGTCCTTTGATGGAAAATGCTTTTAGAAATTTATGAAGATTTACTGTCTTCCTTAATTTCAATACATTATTCTAAAACCAGCATTACTTTGTAACTTAAGTCTGTGAAGCAAATCCAATTAACCTGAGGCAAAAAATATATATATATAATAAAAAAAAATACTGCATAACTATACGACTATATGCATCTCAACACATGGTACACAAAAAACACAGTTTAGGAAAAAAAAATAGTAAAAATTGGATTACTTTTATCTACTTGAAACAAAAATTAATAGAAACAATTCATGGCATAAACAAAACATTTTTTTACTTCTAATATGAAAACTACCAAAAATAGTAGATCAGCAGCATACCTTTCGTTTGGCCAATTGTACACCACCTTGTTCCCAGATTTTAACTTCTCCAAGGGAATCAAAATGTATGTCGAAATTATATAAAATTTTCAAAGCTATATACAATAACTGTTTATTCAATTACTACATACATAACTTGATATGCACAGCAAAGCTACATTTTATAAGAAATTACAGCCACATTAAAAACACCAAATAAAAACTAGCTGCATACAAAGCAACATTACTGCGCATGTTCAGCTAGAGTAAAAAAATTTTCTTAAACACTATTTGAAATACACTGACTTCCAGGAGAAAACAATTACACTATAAGACATTCAGAAAACCATTTTATCATTTGTAATTCAGTTACAACTTTCACATCTACCATAAAATTACTTACAAAGTAGGCTAAATTTTATATTAACGGCTAGACAATAGAAATTGAATTTCTTAAACTCCTATGTTCAGAGATGATAATTTGTTTGAAAATTGTGACTTTAATTTAAGAAAAAATAATAGTTAAAGTATGCTAACAATGGCTTGTAAAAATCATTAAGTTACAACACTAAGCATTCACTAATGACTTTTGTTCTAATGTTAATATAATATCTCCACTTTTTTATATTTAAACAAAACTTTTGCAGAAATTTCAATGTTACTGAAAACAAAGGATTTGAATGTGGGAAATATCTTGACAGCAGCCATATTTGCACATATATTGGAAAAATTTTTTAGTTATCACAATGGGGCCTGATCGCACATTACCAGATGCCAACTGTATTGCAGTAGAAAACCTTTACAAGAGTAATTTAACAAGACAGCACCAACATGTTGAATTCACTTATTTATATGTTTGAGTACCTTAAAACAATGTTTTATTTATTGTGTTTCTTGTTTCTGTGTAGGGCCGGCTCCAGGATGGTTGGAGCATAGTGACTGAACTGGACGCCACTTTGAGGGGGAGCCAAAATTAATTTTGAAAAATGCTGGTTATCGAACAAAATGAAGTTAATAAACTACGTGTACAAATAAAACAGAATACATAAAATATTACAAATCGAAAAGCACTGATAACGTTATTTTTTTAACATAGGGTGGTTACTCATAATTTATTTTAATATCAAATATTTGATGAAAAATAGTTACTTAAGTAGTCAGTTTAAAGAACACAAGAACACCTGCATGTCATGTGAAAGAGTGTATAATTTTTTTAGTTTGTCCAAATAAAAGTAACACTAACTGTAAAAAGGAGGGGGACACCACCCGTAAACTTCGCACCACCCTGCAAAATGCACAGAGCTGGCCCTGTTTCTGTGATCATGAACATGTATTATAATGCATACAGTATTCAAGAGTTATCGAGTAATGGAACACATTTTTCTGTAATACTGACCGCATAACATAACAACATTATTCAATCCGTTTGATATTGTCAATAGGTTGAAGTGAACTATTCTTCATCCAATACAAAGGACTTATTCATCTTGCAACAATATAATGTATTTAAAAATAATTCTATTAAGAAAAGCACGTCCCAAATATGTCTTCCAGAATGTCACAAACATTACAGGAAGATTCTCTCTCATGTAAGGCCTGCTTTTAGTTGTTTAAAATACTAGTATTCTCTCCCCTGACACTCATTTACGGACAATTTTCCGGATGTCAGATCTGATAATTTTTCCAACTTCAAACAGGTACAAACAGGGATGTTTATAAATGACAAGTACTTTGGAATAAGAACATGAAAAATTAGTAGAAATAACACAAAATAATATATCTCGCACATAAATCATGCTTCTTCAGCTAAGAAACTTTAAATAAAGCTAGATGTCATGAGACACTGTTTGTTGCATTAGCTACAGTTAATTCAATAAAATTCTTAAGAGAAAATTCTCACATGCACTGACATTGACTAATAAATTAAATAGTGCTATACTGAAAAACTCTGGAAGAAGGTTCGTATTAAAAAAAAAAAACTTATCAAAAAGATATACGTGACAAATGGGCTAAGTCAACTTCTAAGGGGTTTAACAACCCTTGAAAGTGTAGTCGAATCAGAAGTTGTTTGTAAGGAATGTTGCATAAATGTACGATAAATGTCCGCGTTTCTGGATATTGCATTATTTTATGAAGTACACAACAGAAAAAAATAACTCCTGTAGCAAACTCCATCTATGAAAACTCAGTATTACTCATGGAAAGAAGGGGAAGAAAAAAAACTGTAAATTAATTATTTGTAGTTTTATGTGGCTATGTTATCTAAGAATCATTTGCAACAAAACTTGTCTTGTGTTTTTACGCTGAATGCCGCAGTTTTAAGGATACAATTAAAATCATATTTCAATAACACAATTTGTTGTTGGGTGCTCAGCCAGATATTTGCTGGTGGCACATGATAATGATGTCTTAAACAATAGTTACGTAATGCTGGAACAAGTTTCATGCCTTGTGTTATTCACACCGACGTCAACCAACTACCGTTGCTGAAATGTCTGTAGGATGTGGTGGCAGGGTTGCCACACTGATTGCCTCCCACCTTAACGCATTAGACTTCTTTGCCAGCATGGCCAGCCCCCAGATGATTGCATGTGGGGATCATGTCGGAACAAAGTCCCAAGTCTGTAGGTTATAAACACATGATTGTAGCCTTGGAGATAAGCCAGAAGGGGATGTAGGTAGTTCTATCAGTAGAGATAGCCTGCTATCCCTTCGAGGCAAGTTACTACTAGTGTGTTGTAACAGCTTGATATAAGAGGTTGTGCAGCCATTGCTCTGCCAAAGATTCCTGCAGCAACAAGGAACAGTATGTGGTATTCTAGAAGGAGGTATAGAAAGTATACAAGGCAGTATGCACCAAAAAGAGTTTTCAAGAATATTCTAACATGTGATAGGGATGTCATTAATGAAGATTTCAATCCTGCAGATTTAAATATGAAAGTTATTCGTGTGGAAGAGAGTATTTTTTTTTATTAATTAATGTATAGGTTAGGCTTTAAAAGTATTACAGCTAAAGCTGGAAGTGGATTGTTGCAGATTTGTTTTTATGGGAAGATTGGTCTTGCTATTTCTGATATTATTAATTATGTTAATTACAGAGTTATATTATATTAGTTATTTCTCTTGTGCTTTATACCTGGTGCTGCTACATATCTACAACATTCACCCTTACATGCTCTGAAGAACTGAACATTTAACAGCTTATCTGTGAACTCGCCTACATCTCCACTCCACCGAAAAGGTGGCGCAATGGCAATATATTTGACTCTCCTTCAGAATATGGGATTGAATCCCCTCTCCAGCTATCCTACATAGGGAAGACCGTGCTGGCTGATTCCTTCCCCAGTCTGCTTCAGTTGCCTACTTTTAGCCCGTCTGTAATGACCGCGGTTTTGCCAAAACGTTAAGTACAGTACTACAAATAAGATATTCTCCACCTCACGTCACCTGACCGGCCCATCATCAAGTTAAAGCCGCCAGAAATGGCTACTAATATATTTAGGAGTATGCAAATGACTGGTATCAACAATAACAGCATGCATTACGAGTACATGTGTTTGTTAAAACACAATATGGATACAGTAATGACAGTCACATTGTTTAGTAAAAAACAGAATTTAAATAAAGTGAACCAATATTAACACATAATTAAAATGCTTTACAGGAACTGTTCGAAGTGACGACCTTCTCCGTCACTGCAGAGCCGATAGAGACTAAGAATTGATGTTCCAACCCTCTGCAATAAACAGGGAGTATGGTGATTACTATTGCACAGGGGCACATATTTTTGTAAACAACTTGTCCCGTTGTTATACTGAAGTCTCATGTACAATGCTTTTGATGTGGTCCCACTACAAAAAATCCAATGGATTCAAGTCTGGTGGCCAATGTGGCTAGTCTTGCAGACCAGCTCTACTTATCTATTCATGTGGATATGTGGTATGGGGGGTTCCTGGCTATCATGTTGAAATGTGTCGGATTTTCGTCAAGCTGGAACCACATTTCTTGACGGATGTTGAGTGGCGACACGTCTACCATCAGTATGTATTACGTGTTTATCAGAAAATGTTTTTAGGGCACACTAGTCAAGTGATCTTACAGCACATGACGCCATATCAAATAGTGATTTACAATATCAACCTAAACTTTGCTGGAAAAACTATGTTGGTGGCTTCGGGTTCTCGTGGAGCATGGGCTGTTTCTTGAATTGAACATACCCTCGCAGGTAAAACATGTCTTGTGTGTGAAAGGAATTGAGTAATAAACCACATATTTTCTGTGTTATGATGCATAAGCCACTGCATGTGTTCTTGCAGTTTAGGATAGTCGTCGGGACACAATCCCTGGACAGCCTTTAATGTGTAGGGATGTTGTGTAATACACACAGCACAATATTGTGGGAAGCGACCTCTTGGCCAATGTATCATGCGCTGGTACGAAGATTTTCTTCAACCGTCCGCAAGACATTTTCAACAAACTGCGCTGTACGAACACATCCTGATCTTCCTGTCTATCCATTCGCACCTCATACATGCCTTTCTCTCACAGACGTTGATTGACATATTAAAATGTGGTGTGATATGGACGACTACAATTCGGATGTCAGACTTGGTAAATGCGGCAAGCTCCCTTGCCATTTCCACGCACTTCCCCATATGCTAGGTGCACATCTGTCAATTCTGGCCACAAATACCCCTGAATACTTGATACTTGTGAACCTCAAACAGTCTGTTCAAACTGTGGTAATCTACGAGTAACAAAACACATGTGAAGCGGTATGATAGGTTGAATTAAATTGTATGAACGATTGTGTGACCTGGTTGCTGCCGCATTGTACAAACAATCAAATCAGCTGCATGCAATCTTAAAACATGCTGTTATTTTTTACACCATTCATTTGCATACCCCATGAATATATTAGTAGCCGATTGTGGCTGCTTTAACTTTCTGATGAGGCGGTCAAGCCGGTTAGCTGATGCAAGTTGGAAAATATTTTATATTTGTACCTAATTTTTGACAAAACCACGGTCATTACGAGTGACGAGTAGAAACTGGAGTTCCCCAAGTAAACCTACTGACTCGGGACTTTGCTCCATCACGATCCCCACTTGTAAACATCTGGGGGCTGAACATGCCAGCAATCATGTCTGATGCGTTAAGGCGGGAGGCGATCAATGTGGCAACTGCGCTTACACAGATCCTACAGGCATTTTAGTAACAATTTGTTGGAGTCAGTAGGATAACACTAGGCATAATATTAATTTCAACATTACATAACTAGACATCATTATCATGTATCACCAGCAGATATCTGGCCAGAGGTGGTTTTACCACTAGGCCCGTGTCTAGGGCGCACTTTTATAGGGGAAAACATCTGAAGAATTTCCCATCGCTATTTTTAAAAGTGTCAATTTGGCGACGAGTAAAAAATTTTTAAATGACTTTACTTTTGGCATTGTTGACTTATGCTATCTCTATTAGTTTTATCTGCTCTATGGCCAATCCGGCTATTTAGTTTCAAGAAACTGTGTTACAATTAAGCTTAATATTAATACTGTGTTATTACTACTATTATACATAGCGATAGGACAGAGCAGAGTAATTTTAAATAATGTGGTGCTGAAAACGAGGAGAGGATGCCAGTTGTTAAGGAAGGATGGAAAACAGAGGCTGCAAGGGCGCTTAGACTGACAGGCCTAGGGTGCCTAGAAGCTTAAATCCAGCACTGTGCCTGACTGTGCATCTACTATTAAATTGCATTGTTGGAATATGATTTTAGTTCATATATCGAAAACAGATGCATTCAGATTAAAAACACGACACAAGTTTTGATGTAAATGTTTCATAAATAACTTACCCCCACGAAACAACAAACAATAAATTTAACGAATCTCGGCAAAATTACAAAATTATGTAAACAAAATGTTTGGGTGTTAATAATTAAACCAGTGTTGCCAGATACACAGAATAAATTTTCTCACAAAAATGTCAAAATTTCCCACATTTGGGGCATTTTTCCCTCACCGACTTTACCCCAACCAAAATTTTAAAACGTTTAACTAAAATAGGTATACATTAACGGACCTTGCAAAGAAACAGTATAAAAATTATATGAAAATATTTTTACTCACCTAGTCATACAGCATCTCAAAATTGTGCAAAGACAGATGACTTTTGTGACACTGAAGGTCGTGCAATTTATATTGTTTGCCTGGAAAGCTGACCGCACCACAGTAACTGCATTAAGAGCATCATCCCCAATCTTGTTCCTCTTCTTTGATTTCACGTAGTTGTTTACAATGGAAAACACTCTTTCTGCTTCGGCATTTGAGTGTGGCAAAGTTAATATCAGTTTTGATAGCTGTCCTAAGTCAGGGAATTTTATTTCGTCGTTGAAATCCTTCGAATCAGAAATGAAAGTCCACCATCTCATCTATTTCCATGTTTGCTAATCGAGTTTTTTCATTCATGTCGTAGAATTGAGGCAAAAGTCTCCATTCAATAACTAGCTCATTTTGATCTATATATCTAGGAAAATGTTTTTCTAGGCACTCAAGTTTCAGTTCCGTCCTACACTCCAGCCCCAATGCTAGAAAAGGGTCCAAAAATTTAATTTCCTGAAAGAATGGTATATTAACTGGTAGCCTCTTATTTATCTCACGCACCATAACGATGTAAAATTGTAAACATTGTTTGCGTATTTCTTCTACACCCGAGCTGGGTAAGTCGGGAATGAGTTTCTCAGTCTCAGGACCAAGATACACTTCACTGACTGGCATTAAATTACTTGGACATGATTCATTTATTGTTTCCACGTTTTGAAGAGCAGTGGAAGTCACTAAATTTTGCCCTATATCTTTTGAAAGTTTGACTGAATTATCAGTTAGTTTGTGAATAAGCACTTTACGACTTTGAAAAAGGACATTAAAACTGTTTACATACCTTAACACATACTTGAGAAAATACAAGTATATTTTATTATACAGATTATTTAGTTCATTCAAAATCATGTCTGCACTTTTCAGTTTATGTTCGAATACTGCTATTCGAAAAAAGCTCTCCAATGCACCCCAGTTTTCAATTACCCTACACACACATTTATGCATCGCCAATCATCGGGTAACTGAAGGCTTCAGAATTTTTCTTCTTTCTGTGTTCAAAAATTCCTGTATTTCCTGTAATTGTGCATTACGTTTAGCACTGCAAGACAGACAGGAAGATATATTTCGCAATAAATTTTCTGGTGCACGTGGTAGTTGTTCACATGCTTTGCTAGCTACTAAAGCAGCTGAATGACAAATGCAACTTATTAAAGTAACATCGCTGACATCATTCTGTAAACGGGTTACAAATGAATCGTTTTTACCCACCATAACATTCGCACCATCACAAGCCAACCCAACTATGTTGTTTAAAGGAATACCTTTAGATATAATGCATTCCTTAAAAACCGCATAAATATTTTCAGCTGAACAGTCTCGGGGAATCTAAACTGACAAGTTCCAAGAGCTGTGTGGTTACTTTACCAGTCGTGGGCGAAACATATCGAACAAGAACACACAGAAATTTATGCAATGCGATATCTGTGCTTTCATCAACAAGTATTGAAAAAGGTAGAAATTTTATGGCGTTAACCACATTATCAGTTTCTACTTTAACAACAACATTTTTTAGCAGTTTGGTGGTGCACTTTGTGCATTTGAGCTGCAATTCCTACGCAATTTTAGAATCAGAAAAAACGTATTTAACTAAAGGGACCAAATGGTCAACAAGATGAAAAGCAACATTATGCTCAGCAAAAAAGGCAGCAATTTTAATTTCTGCCTCTTTCATTTTTTCATTTCGTGATTCATTTGCTGGTGGGTTTGTTTTAATAACAAATGCATTTATTGAAGATGTAAATGCCAATGTTTTAGCCGTTTTGACATGTTTCTGACCTCCAAGGTCTTTTTGCAACTCACTTTTCCCACAAAGTATCTCAACATTACATGCAACACATCTACACTTAAAGTCATTTCCTGGAACTCGTCGCAACCAACCTTTAAATGCTGGATCACTCAGCCACTCGTCTTGAAATTTTTTCTTTCTTGGCTTGTCTTCTGGCAACTGTTCACCGTGAATCAGTCTCTTCAATTTAGGCGCACTCATTATGAAACGGAATAATAAACTGTAAACATACCTACTATTTGGATACAGTATATGTTTGAATTTAGATGCACATATTACATTATCTTATATAAAAAAAAGAGATGAACCATAATATTTGCTGTACAAGAACTACCTGCCTCATACGACGACACACCGAAAAAACCGGCAAACTAACTAACGGTCACGAGTCTCACCCTCAACTCAATCATAAACCAAATCACAACTTGAATTTGCCGAAACTACTACAGTGTAACCAACTTAACTTCCATCCATCTTCTAGCCGGCCCCAGTTACTGTTACAACCATAAGTACACACTATTGCAGCAATATAAAGTGAACTGGGACAGACTTCATGGTAGCCAACTGTCACCTCAAGTTTCACTACAACGATTCTTAAATACTAAACGTGGAAATGGCTGAAAGTTTTTTTTTTTTTTAATTGTACTTAAATGTAAATGACCGGGAAAAACGAATAAAGGTGAATTTTCCCACAGTTTTATTTCGTTTGTTAATAATTTTCCCTTTTTCCCACATTTTAAAAATAAGTATCAATTTTCCCTCAAATGTGGGAAATTTACCTCAAACTGGCAACATTGAATTAAACCAACATGTGAAGAAAAAAAGTGTACATCATTAATCTATTATGAAAGGTACTTAGCTAACTGGCAGTTTCAACCAGGGCTTGAGCATGTTACGAGAGTAACTAGTTAATTTTCTTGGTGCAGTGGCCAGGATGTGTGGGTCACGTTACAGTATCCATAAATATAAGGACATCTGCAGCTGAACGAAGTGAAACTGGTCTCAAACAGCCCTGCATTTGTGGCATACAATTTAGACAAAACTGGATTTAAATACTTTATTCATTATTGCTCCTTCTCTGGTTAAAATAAATCACTGGCAAGTTTCTGTCTTTCTTCTGCTCTTTCGAATGACAAAACAAAGCTAAATTTTCTGAGACCATGCAGCATTTACTCTAGCCGGCCTTTTTGGGGGAACATTTCGAAAATTGGCATGATAATTTAAACTCTAGCTGCAGATTTTCATTCGCAAAAATATGCAGGGAAGTTCTGCTGAATCCACTGGCAGCTAGTTGATCACCAATCAGTCTTTCAACTTGAATATTTTCCTCTTGGATGCCAAAAAGCTATCCAAAATAACTTAATCAACCAGGACATGCATTTAATTCACCCCCCATTCTTAGTGCTTCAAAAATTGTGAGGTGGTTTTGTAAATATTAATGCCAACATTTGAACGCTTATGGCATAATTTTAGCTAAACTACTCCAACAATGTCTTTTTTAGCACCCACATAACAATGGTATTATTATTCTTGTGGTCGGTTAACTTGTTTAACTCGAGAAATTTCAGTCACTCTTATTGCATGCACTGAAGTATGTTTTCATCAACTGGACTGCTTTTATATAAATGGAACCAAGTAACATATGCAGTAAATTGGGAAAAGTTATTGCAAAGTAAAGGTGGTTGTGTTCAATCTGGATAGCATTCTGTTCGTGATATATTGTTTGTTGTTGTTTACTTAGTGCCATAAGTCTCCTACATTAATACGGAGACACATCATTGTTATCTTTGTATGCTAAGAACTTATCAAAGTCACTTGGTTCCATATCAAGAAGAAGTATAAGTAATGTAGGAGAGTTGGTTCATACACAGTGTTGTCATCGAAGCATTGTAAACTTACACCATGCACAAACATTTGGAACTAATCTGGAGATGAAGATTTTCATCACTGTTTAATATTATCCATACTTAATAATAAACTGACACTGATAAATAAAATATTATTAATAAATGTGTGCACAATAATTACTACTAGTAATGCAAAACAGAAACCACTCATTTTCACAGTTATTGTTACTTACTTCAGTTATAAACAATTTTTTTAGTGCAATTAAAACAATGAGCTCCCATGATCCACTTTACACTATTAGTTCATAATAATCTCAAAAGCACAAAATACTGTTCTCACACATAAACAAGTCACTGTGTAAGTATGGACAACTTTAATCAACAACTTCCTTAGTGAAATATATTGCATGCCCAAATCCTTTGATGCCATCCGTAACGCCGTTGCACGAAAAGAATGATGATTTGTAGAAATTGAGGGTATTTGTGGGAATAAGGTCAAACACAGACTTAATATCACTACGTTTTTCTTTAGTTATTACTTTTCCATTTGGCCACAGTGGTGCCAGTTTGCTCGATACGAAACCTTCCGACTGTCTAGCTCTTTTCTTGATGTTCACTTCCACATACTCACTCTGTGTGTCCCTGGTTTTTATGCACAATGTTATTGGTTTCTGTCTGTGTACTGTGATTTATCGTATTTAAAACCAATTGAATTTATTTCCATCAGTACCAATTTTCCTATTCGTGATGCACATCTCTAATGCCCAAGAACTCTCGAAATGTTCTTTCTTCATTTTGTGTACCATAAAGTGCTTCTTCTTCCAGCACATTTTCATCACATTCACAGTCTTGCATTGTGTAGAGATGCTGCTGATTTTTTAATGCACATTCGACAACCCTAAAATTGGAAACATTGTTCAAATAGCTGTGACCTGACACCAAGTATTTGAAACTCACAAATTCTAGGGTTTCAACATCATCAAACAATGTCCGCAATAGAAGTACAATCTTAATACGGTATTCCTATTTTGCCCGCTGCACGAGTCTGACTACAATATCAACTCTTTTACATCTGGTCCTAGATTATTTATTACGTGTTCACTCAGGCATGAGTCTACTTCCTGCGCACCTCATACAACAGTTCACTCATTCCAAATGTAAAAACTGCTCCTAATTTTCTGTCTAGAGTACATTCCAGTGTTGAACATCCAAATTTGTCTCTTGAAGTAGAATATGTTTGTGGAAATTCTTGCCAATGGCAATGGTTTTTGCATGTCGTAAGATAAAGTCATAGGGTACTATCTCCTTTTACACGACGCAAAATCGTTTTTTCATACATTCCCTGGCATTTTCTGCTTCAGTGTGGTAATTGTTGAGTTGCTGGATCAAGCTTTCCTTTTTTTTGTAGATCTGTAGAGCTCTGAATTTTTGTATTCCATTTATCACATGTGGAACATGTATCTTTCTTTCAATTTTGTCCTTTGATATTAAAATATGTGTGAAGCATGTTCCGGTAGCTGCTGAATCTTAAAACTTGTCTTCCCTCATTTTCTTCCTTATACAGTTCATACATCTTTAGTTCCGTAATTTCGGAGGGTAGATATTCAGCATCTCCACTTTCATTGCGGAAGTAATGAGACTTATACAATGGAAACCTTCCTATGTGATCTTTCACGTTTTTAATGACATGAGCAGAAGTACGGGATGCTCCCCTTCTGTGAACTCCCAAGTTTATCAGTTATGCTATTTGATTGTGCCTTGTTTAGTGCAGTAGTGGAGTTAGTATTTCTTTAGAAGTATAGTCCACAAAATGGCCACCATCAATTTATCACTCGGCAGGACAAGGCATTAGCATTGGCCTTGCATCTCTTCGAATCAAACTTTTGATGGGGATGGTTCTATTTATACAAGATATTTCATTGCAGAACCAAGTTCATTTGGAGGTGGTGCTCTTTACACTTTTAAAGTTTCATAAACTAGCAAAATGGTGGTTGGTTCACTGCATTACATATGTCAGCACAGGGTACATAGGACTTAGTTTTATTTAAATAAACAAAATTGACAATATTCTGTTATGTACTTGGTGTTGATAACTCAAAAAATGTTCCTTGGTTCCTTTTATATAAAAGCAGTACAACTAAACTATGCATAACAGAGTGGTTACATGGTCGCGCCATCTTCCTTCCAGTTGTGATAGTAATACTACTAACATTAATTTCATAGATAGAATATGAATGAAAATAGGTGTAACTGCTCATTTATCAATACGCACTGAACTGCTAACACAAAGCTGAAATTCAGTGTATGGTGGCTGTGACTATAATTGTCTAGAGGCTGCTAACCGTACTGCACTGCCATATCACAGCTTTTGCACCAACTGCTGAGCCTGTTTGAAATGGAAGACTTCAAATTAAAGCAAAAACAAATACAGTTTAGTAACAATTACTACTGCATGTATAATTTTGAACTTTACTAGTTCACATGGGCATTTGACTGTCAAAACTTCAATTAAACAATATTTTGCACAACTTTAAAAACTAATATTTTGTATCAAAAAGATGCCAAAAAGTTGAAAGAAACAGAGCAGTACTTCTAAATAGTTTCTTAGAGTAAAGAATAATAATTTTGATGCACAATTCTGAACACACAATGGTTTATAAACACCAACAGAAGTTCTTTCCATTTACTTATACGTCTGTAAAAGAAAGTATGAATAGGTTACATACAAATCAACATATAACTGATTTGGTACATATCACAGGTATACATAGTACAAAATATGTCATCCTATAACCAAAAAACATATTATTCATAAATTTGTACATACAAAACCCTACAGTCCTCAGTTAAATCAAATCATTTAATAAAAAAAAACTGAATGCAGTTTTCTAAATCTTCTCCATAAACCATATTACAGTACTACAAATAGAACTGTCAGAAACCATAAATGCATTACAGCAACATATTTACTAAGTGCTACAGTCACTTAAAAAGGCAACTATACTACAAACACCAATATATAGGCTGTCTGTAATATTAAAGGGCTTAATTGTTCAAATGTACATTTAGAAGAATGGTATGGATCAAAACTACTGTGAGACTACAGTACAGCTAAAATTCCAACTACGTATTTCACTCAGTTGCTATTTTCACGGCCACTGTTCAAGAGGTCTCTCATTTTGATCTCTTCTGTGTGAGCTTTATGAGTGTGTTGGAAGCACTTGAATGTCAGCTTGTCTCCTTTTGTCATGATGCGTGCAAGGCAACCATGCCGGCTGTGGTCGAGACATCTCCAGAACACAGTTCCTTTTGCTTTTCTGTGCACAATGTATATGAAGTTGTTGCATATCATTTCCATGCTACCTCGCTTTGTTCTCAAAATCCTCGCAGCACCTACAAAGGTAGAATCCAGTTAAAGAATATTAAAACTATGAATTTATTGAAAATAATATACTAAAAAAATTTTGCCATAATATAAAATACTGTACATGTAAAACAACCTATGTGTATTTTTGTAAACATAAAATACAATTAAAATACATTATACAATCAATTTATTGCATGTATACAGCTAGATCTGGACACATATATAACAAAATAACATTACATTTTTTTTATAAAAGGGGATAAATGGCAAAGTCAAAATTACAGAAAATCCTACCAACATGCCAATAAGCCAAATACAAAATGCTGGGGGAAAATTAATAAGAATGAAGGTTTGAACTCTGCAATGCAATGAGCTATACAATTACAGAAAGATCAATATTTTGTGTATTGCAAAACAAACCTCTACAGACTATAATACAGCATGAATTCAATGATGCAATTCTTGAACACTGGGAAGCAGGCAATAAGATACATAGATTCAATAGTACCTAACACTTCACATAAATTTAAAAAGTGCACAAGATTAACGGAATAAAACATATAATGACTGAAATTTATGACTTTCTATAAATTAATTTATGAGACACCATCACATAATCACACAGCAATTGCACTTTTGTACACACGTGCCAGACCAAAAATGAACGTGAGATAAAATAAATAGTATTACGATCTGAAAACACATTTTACTAATGAAAAAACACTCTGCTGCTTACAAATTTTAAGAGCTGGCTAATTAATAGATGTCAAACAAAATAACCAGACAATAAGACATTTTAATAATCTAGAAAAACAGTTATGCAACATATGCGTACTTTAATTAATGTGTACAATGAATGAAACATAAAAAATGCAAACAACACTTGAACAGAAAAAATTATTAATTCAATAGAGAAAAGAGAATTGCATTAAATCAAACTATCAACAGTAAGAAACATTTTTACTGTTCCTATTTAGTCAGTAGTCTCTTTACAACTGTAATTATACTTTTGGCTTACTTTTCACTAGAATCCAATAGGTGTCTGGATTGTAGGTCCCACTATCTACTGGATGATAGATTGGCTTTGTGCTAGAAGAAATTATAGTTCGTAATTTCCAGAGGTGTTATAAAGATTGTTGGTAATGCTGTTCAATTCACTCAAAACTTCCAGATGTTCATATCTCGCCGATGCAATCTCAATAAACAGAGTTTTTCACAGCTCAAAATAGTGACCAACATTCCCTTACTAAGTTGCTGGTTCACTGAGACACGTGATCTGCTAACCAGTGCTGTAGCACAGAAATCCGACGTGGAAATGCTCGACAACACATATTCTTACCCTAATCAATAAATAATTGCACTTGCTATTGCCAAAGAAATATGTGAGGTTGAAAGCTTCTGGTAAAGTTATTAACCAGGCGTTTGCTGGTAGTAATTTAGCACATTATGAACTCTATAAGCTTGTGAAGAACTTGTATACCAATTCCACAATTACAAAGAATGTTCACTACCAACAAGACGATAGCCACAAAGTGCAGAGATAAGTTTTTTATAATAAAGATTTTATTCTTTTGGTGTAATAAGTAAAAATGATTCACATATTATTATCATCGATTATAGGTCTGTCCCCCTTCCCCCCCCCCCAGTCAATTTCTTACACATCACACATTTTAAGTGATATAAAATTTGTTGTCTTCATTCACTCCAAAAAATGAAAAATTTACATAACCATACAATACTGCAACACAGTAAAACAGCACTTAAATTTTATATTTCAATAATTTAAATTCCCCCTTCCCTCTTTAACAAACATTTAACATTTTATCACCCCTTTAAGAAAAGCCAGATTAAATAACAATTAATGTGGACTTTTTTTTTGCTAGGTAACAATATTTAACTATGTGCTAACGAAGGCTTATGCACTGGTAATAAGACAAATATGTTACCAACATTTAAGTTCAGATGATAAAAAAAAAAAAAAAAAAGAAACAATTAGTACAACCAAACAGCCTTACGCAAACCAATACACATCAATGTATTTTGCAAATAGGTCTCACTGATACTTTCTTACCATGTTAGGTATTTGTTGGATGGTAACAGTCTGTGTACATAGTTTATTAAATTAATTTTAGTGTCAATAAAGTCAGTCGAGGCCCCCTTGGCCATCTGTATTTTGAGTCGCCTCTCAAAAACTTTTTTCGACATAAATTTAGGCTTTAATTATGTTTAAGTACAAAAATTATAATAATTTTTTTTGTAATTTAAAACAACAAAAATAAATAAAGTAATTAAGTAGGAAATGAAAACAGCTATGTATAACAGAATACGTGTCAGGCTGCTACAGTGTACGAAATGAAATCAGTAGCAGCTTTCTTTATTAAGAAAATCATAAATATTTCACGAAGTTATAGTATGTGGACATATGACAGGTTTGGGGGAGGGAGGGGGGAGAAGTGGACCAAGGGTGCTCAAGCTCGAGTGGCAAATGGAGCCTAGAGGACACGAAAACACAACCGAACATATTTCCACAAAGTGACGCGACACAAAGAGAAAAGTTTAAAATACCTCACAAATCATCTGATTGTAATGATGCTGCCTGGGATCTTGACCTGTCGTAATAGCTTTCACAGCCAGTCTGCTTGGGTCAACAGAAGGTGAGAGATAACAAACACTAACAGCACTCAACATAACTCTCTGATAATGTAGCCAAAGGATCAATGAAAGTTCCTCCACGTGTAGATGTCAGTGTAAAGCTATTGAGACATACACATAAATAATTACGTCTTTTACATCTGTATCAACAATGATGTTTATAAATTAAATAACAAAACCATTACATTAATAGTTAATGGTGTTAAAGCATTAATGACAAAATTGTGATACACAACGACAAATTGCCATATTGACTACGTCAGCAACAGTGTTGATGGTTTATATTGAAAATGTTCAGCATGGTAAGAGATGTGCAGAGAATTATAATCCATGTTTCATTCAGAAACTACTTGAGCTGCTTTCTAGCTATTTTTATTATTATATTTTCTGAAACTAATTAAGAAAAGCACCACCTCACATCACACACAACCAAATGATGACTGTTTCTAAAATGCAGTGTCTGAAGTTGAAATTTTTTAAACTCCGGAGCATACATTGCAATGCTTGAGTTTAACTTAGCCTAGTAAACCTAACTTCACATTATCTATTATCACACACACCATATTAAAGTAATTTAAGAAATATTTAAGAACTGGAGAAGAAGCAACTAGTAATGTTTTAATTTATTCAAACAGCCAAAACAAAGTGTCCTTGAACAATTTGCAGGTTTCAGCTACTTATAAAATTAATTTAAATATTTGTCTCTTGGTACGATTACAAAATTGTTGCAATCAAGTTACAAGATTATTATTAATGTAATACTTGCAACACTAAATACGTCAGTGCTTACTCAACAGTTGCTTAATATTTCTGAAATTACTTTAATATGTTGTGCGTGTGAAAATAGATAACGTGAAGTTAGATATTTTTTGCCTACGTCAATCACACTCACTGCAGCGTATGCTCCCTATTTCCACAAATTTTGGCTTCAGGGCACTTTACTGTGAAAACAGTCATCGTTTAGTTGCGTTTGACAAGCGTGAAATTGTGCTTTTTTAATCACGTTCAGAAAATGAAATAAAAGAAGAGCCAGAAATATGACCTTAATAAATGGTTCACTCTACATTTATTGGCTGTAAAGTAAGCACTCTTGAAGGCACACCAACAGGCATTATTACATAAGTTTTGTTGTAGCCTGAGATGTAAAGTTTTGGGAACAGTGAAATGCACCCACAGTCAGTACTGTGTGTAATGGTATCCTCCTTTATATTACTTAAAATTTGACAGCTACTTATAGACACTAATTGTTAATATTTTGTGATATATAGCATAATGCAAGACAAAATTTACAGTACAATTGGGGAAATAGACATCTATGTTCATTTTTTTAAACTATAAATGTTTTGCATTGAGGGACACATTACAACATATTAAAAATTATTCCCAATAAGTAGCCGAGCAGTCAAATTTTATTAAATATATATGTAACAGATTATAACATGGTCATCTCCATATAAACAAGTGTAAGTACTACAGAAACTGTCTGAAAATAAATTTAGCAAGGTCTTATTTCACTGTGAACAATCTACAGTATATATCAGGGCTGTCCAACAGGCGGCCCGCGGACAACATTTGTGCGGCCCGTGTGTCAAAAACAAATACGTGAGTCGACGGCGAAATACGAGCCTAATCTATACAACCGGACAGAGGTGGCCGTGGTGCCGCGGTATTTAGCAATACGAGTCTTGACGCGTGGTGTTGAGTTGCAAACAAGATAACGTGGCGGCGGCACCCTATATTCAAAGACAGCATGTTGCATCGTAATATGAGCTGTAGCGCTAGTCTATCTGTTTCAAACAAACATCAACCCACTCTCCCCCTCCCCCTTCAAATATGTGGAATGAGAAACGTACTGATAGCTGCGACGTAATTCAGTTGCGCGGACTCATATCACAGTTATTTTTCAGTGTTCGGCCTAGTGGGGTTTACTGTTGTGAAATTAACTCTTAAAAGTTTGACATGAGTAATAGTACGAAAAAAAAGGAAAATTGAAAACGAAAATATAGCGTATCAGGAAAAGTGGGAGACTAATTATTCTGTCACTAACAATAATGGAAAGCTGCAGTGTTTGGTTTGTATGCAAGTAGTGTCAGTGCCCAAGGAATACAATGAGAAACGACATTACCATGCACGAAGATAAATATGCCAAACATAAAGTACAGTCTCGAGTTGCTTTGATTCAAGAGCTCAAGAAAAAACTTAAATAGCAGACAGGTATGTTTAATAAAGTAGCAAAGAACCAAACTTTAGCCTTACTTGCATCGTACGCAGTTTCCCTTGAGCTTGTTAAATCTAAAAACCTTTTTCAGATGGTAATATTATTAAGTGTGCAGTGGAAATGGCAAAAATATTTGGGGATGCAAACATGGCAGACAAATTCGATTCGGTGCCTCTCTCACACCAAACTGTACAAAGAAGGATCACTGACATGGGAGAACAAGTAGCATTGACTTTGTCTGATGTGAT
>PNEQ01028371.1:8390-26989 GCA_003012365.1 Medauroidea extradentata
GGGGCTCTGTACCTAGAGCATGAATGTTGCTGTAGCGCATCACGTTTCTTATGTTCTCCGTGGAACCGTTACACTTGTTTCAGGTATCATTCATCTACGAAAGTAATACACGTAATAACTTTGCTTCAGTAATCTTAAATATTGCATCACGTGTGTCATAAGCACGACTTTGGAGTCTGCCAAAATTGGTAAAAACTGTTTTTTTTTTTTCAAACTGATTAAACTATAAAAGTACTTTCAGGATTCGTACAACACTACACTAGATGTTACTAATCAAGCTGCCTTTTCTTAATTTCTTCCTGTCTCCGAGTTCGTCGAGATTTATTAGGAAATATTTAATAGTGACTTAGTTACATTACCTTTCATTATGTACATTGTATTCAAAGTATTAAAGCGTAGTTATGAAATAATTAATCTAATTCAAAGTTTAAGGTAATAATTACCTCTCACAATGTAATTTAGACTTAATCAATCCTAGTACCAATTTAATACGCTAATACGTACCTAACTGCAAAATGTAAAGTTTATATTAAGATACGTTGACGGTAATTCATTGTGCCCTACATTATTAAAAGAAAGTGGATATCATTAACAAAACAAGTGACACAGCCTCTTAATTTAAGCACAAACGAAACTTTAGGTCGTCCTTAAAAGTTCCTTTTTGTAGATAGGAAAACACTGTACGCCATTTTGGTGCGCCGCGAATATAAACGAAGCGGCTACTGTCGAGAATAGCAAGCTGAATCTTATCGCTTCACCAAACGAGGAAGATTACAACCTGTATACTGACTTCTTATGTAGGCTGTGATTTGACATACATAAAAACAAAAATATGTTATTTTTTTGTTTATATATATGTCAAATCGTAGCCTACAACAATGTTATACACCGTGAATTTTTTTCGCTTTGGTATATCAGTTGGTTTTGGTGACGTACATAAAACCGTAAAGTGCAAATTTTGAAGTTTACGACTCATTACGCAAAAACTATGAGAGAGACACAAATTTGCTAGGAAGAAGATTGTTTCACAATTTATTTCTAAAATAAAAAAAATATCTGGTACAAGTATAAAAATAAATAAAGACGTTGCAAACTGAGGCGAACCGCGCCCGTAAGAGGGCGTGGTAGACAAATAAGCGCTGAATTCTTCGGTTGAGATCTACACTTTTTCAAAGTCAATGTAGAAAAACTACACAAACAGTAATCCTTGATAATTATATTTACCAACTTTACAAGGAAATTTATTCATAATGATACATTTGTTAAGCGTGATATCTTGCGCCGCAATTCAATGTACGAGATTTCGGCGTCAAAGATTGTTCTTCAGATAGGACGTTAGACGAGAAAAATTTTTGCTCAGAAAGTTGACAGAAGCTATTGTCTAGGATTGTCGGTTTTTAATTTTTTGCAAATTGAGGACTTAACATTCATAAGGGGCTAAGTGCCAAAAGATAAGTTTCAAGATAATGACGAAAACTGAATATTGCGACGAACAAATGAACGAGGAATTATACAAATGCGTTCACATAATTTTTACAATAGGAAAGTAGTAAATACGAGCAATCGAATATTAATTAATACAAAACACTTATGAACATCAATATATATTTTGTCAATGAACTATAATGCGTTTATGTTACTCCAGCCATGTAATTGTGCTGATGTACGGAGCGTATGAATATCACTACGAGATAGCACTTCTTCGACCTAATGTTTTGGCACCTTTCATGTACCCAACTCATTTTTGCCCCTTTTGAATGTTAAGTCCTCAATTGGCTTCGAGAAACGTAAAATTATAAACTGATGCTTTCAGCGCTGAATGATATAGAATGCACTCTTAAGTCAGCGAAGGAAATCGCGTCATGAATTACGTCGGTGCGATCTCGCCGCAGTCTGTATATACTCGGTTTATCTCGCCCAGATACTTTATAAAACCCCCGCAGCTGCAGATGTTCTAGTCCATCACAAAGTCTCCTCGGGCGAAGACCCAGATGAAGGCAGACGAAGACAAGAGGCCGTCCACAACTGCCGACAGTTCCGCGACATTAATGTCAGCTTCTTTCTGAGGAGCAGTAGCGCCAACTGTCGGAAATATAAAATAGGTCCTCCCTCGACCACGCCGCGCCGCCGAGAGACTGGCGTATCTCACAGAAATATTTCATTTCTTCTCGTCCTCGCTTCTTTCCTCTGCCGTCCGCTCGCCACTACATTTCCCCTTGTGAAGCTGACATGTTGCCGACATACTCCTCCAGAGAAGATGGCCGGAGAAAAGATTTCTTGTGGTGTTCGGCGATTGTTGTAAACCATCTGGAATAAAGGTTTTTTTTGTCTTCTTCTGTGAGAGGGCCGGAACAAATAACAAGTCTATAACAAACTTACAGAAGGGTTTATTCTCTACGATTTTTTTTATCCCTATCACACTTAAACGATTGAAATACAATTATTATCTCGTCCGCGTACAACCCTGGCTGTGTTCGTTCACACGGAATACTTAAAATAATAGGATAATCATGGCAAGTGCTGTACAAGGACAGAAGAATGCATGGGTATATACTACACTAGTATTTGCTGTTTCCTCGAGATAAGAGAGCTTTTTCTCCACGTAGTCATGTTATCAGCGTATATTTTATATTAATTAAATGTAGTGTGTTGTTATCTGTTAGTTTGATATGGAAACACAATCAGTGTTCTCGCATAGTAGCACAAGATGTCCGGTATTGGTTTACATAGTGTATTTTACTAAACGTTTTTATTCATCTGCAAACAGTTGAACTTTGTCAAAGAATCGTGACTCTATATATACTGTGCAACTGTCATACAGTGAGTTAAACCGTCTGCAAGCGCGCGTTTTGATAAGTTGCTCAGATAAGCGTACCTTAACGGGGCGGATCACTCAACATTTTAATTGTTATTTCTTATCCTTCATAGATTTTGTACTATAGCGTACTGAAGTCAAAATTTGCACAAAGCGGTTTTTTTTTTACAATGAAGGAAAACTAACATTTACACTGAAGAACAGTGCTATGGACTATTCATTACATGTTAACAAACCTCATTGACTTAGTATTTTAAAGAAATAATGAATTTGAAGTAAAAAAAAATGCAAATTTAAAAAAATTAAAAATACAAAAATCTAAGGAATGTGGCTTTCATACATGTTTTTCAGTGGAATTTTTTTCATTTCAGTAAGTATGTTGGTTTTCCTTTACTGCAAAAAAAAACTATTTTATGCAAACATTGTCTTTGATATTCAATAATACAAAAACTACTGAAAGCTGAAAAATTTTCGTTACAGTGACAAATAGTTACAGTATATTCGTAGAAAAAGAAACATATTTCGTACGAATAAAGACATTTCTAAAACAATTAAAATTTTCAGTGAATCGCTCCCTTAAATAGCCTGCAGTTGCTTAAAAACCTTCTGTTGTTTCACGTTAAATAATAGTGCAGTACTGAACTTATCGTTTCCGCAGCAGTTGTTTTCTAAACAGTTCAACTTCTTGCGAGAGAACTGTACAGTGTTACGGTAAATATGGCCGCAGTCTCTCTAGCCATGTCACAAAAAGTTTTGTGTTACAAACCAAGTGTACTTACTCTTTTTACTTTTGAAACCCCCGTGTGACCAGTTTGCAGGATGACAGTTACACAGTCCGCAGTTTTGTCTTCAAATACACGAGTGCTTCAGTGCCTGCACACAAACATTTGACCAATGGCAGGAGTCGAACGGCCATACAACACAGCTGGTGTTTATACTCCTGCTACGTCCTATTGTGTGGTGTGGGATATTCAGCTTTTGTGAAACTCCGCTGGAAATCAATACGATTCTCTAGAGAATATTTGCCGCCCAGGTCCAAGTGTACTTGTGCTGTGGCTGTTGGTGCGTACCGCCTGACCTGTAAACATGAACGCAGGGCCGTATTTACGCTGCAAAGAGAGTTAATTAAATCTCGCATATGTGAGGCACTATTGGTAGGAAAAAATTTCCAACTCTCTCTTTCTCTCTCTCTTCGCATTCGGTGTTATATTCCGGCACTCCAAAACAAACATTTCCAAACATTTCTTACTTAAGTTAGAATTGCCACGTGTCCCAGAACAAGCCGACACCATTGTTGCATCTGAGAGAAAATAAAATTCTGAGAGGAAATGTCCTTTGCTACTATTTGATCAGATGCACCGATAAGTAGCTACGAATGAAAAGAAGGTTTCAGCGTCTTATATTATTTTATTTGTACCAGGTATTTGGTTCTTATTTTATACGCAAATTGTGACTAAATCTTCATCTTAGGGAATTTTTGTATCTGGTATGGTTTTCGCGTAATGAGTCGTAAACGTCAAAATTTGCACTTTACGGTTTTATGCACGCCACTTAAAACAACTGACATACCAAACCGAAAAAATGCACAGAGTATAACAATGCTGTAGGCTGTGACTTGACACATTTAAAATTTAGCATTTTTTTTATTAAATACAAAAAATATTTTATTTTTTTATATATGTCAAATTATAGCCTACAACATTGTTATTCATTGTGAATTTTTTTCGGTTTGGTATGTCAGTTGGTTTTAGTGGCGTGCATAAAGCCGTAAAGTGCAAGTTTTGACGTTTACGACTCATTACGCAAAAACCATAATTAGAGATGATGATTTATCGCGGGAAAACTTGACTGTTTGCTGGGTTTCAACACATGTTCAGTATATTAGAAGATGACTGGCTTTTGCTTTTATGTGGAGCTGTTGCTCTGTTTGACTGAGCCAATATGAATCCCGCTGTTGTAATATTTAGTGTATATTATTGGTTTGCAGACAGATACGTTGTGCCAGACGTACATAATCTAATAATATGTGTTGTAATTAACTACAGCGTTTTCAAGGGTATGTTGGCAAAAAAAACATTTTCGTGATATATCATCCTCTCTAACTATGAGAGATACAAACATTTCCTTGAAAGAAGATGTAATCACAAAATATGCCTCAAATAACAAAATAAATATCTGGTACGAATATAAAAATAAAAATACGTTGAAAACGCGCCCTTAGAGAAGGAAGTAAACCAGTACACTTGGAACATACAGTATACCAGCTTACTGTACATAGATGTGCAGTGGCGACTCGTGGCTTGTTGCCAGGTGGGGCTGCAGATAGTCGGAACTGTACACTCTTGATGAACGCGCCGTAGACCAACGAGCATGAAATATTTGCCGGCTACTAGATGTGTTGTGACCACTCAGTGGTAAGGTACACCTGCACATCAGCGTGTCAATGGCTGTAGAGTCGACCAGCGCACAACCCTGTACAGCTCTTGGCAACTGTAGCCCTACCTTGCAACAACCCACGAGCCGCCACTGGTGTCTGGTATGATCTCCAAGATCGAGTCATCTACAGCCTGATGACGTAATATTATGTACGTCACGCTCAAAATGTTAGAGCGAGCTGTAAATATCAGTTAGTGAATATCGCCGATCACGATTTGTAATGCAGACAGTTTAATAGTTGATTATACAATTTTCTCTGATTACATGTGGTTTGTAACTGATTCAGGATAAATCAGATTCAGACAATTAAATCCGAATAAAACATGGTAAATCGCCGAAGATTACCCGATATCGATATGTAGTGCAGATATTTATCTTATATATGTGTATGTATGAGTACACAGCAGTAACCAATGAAATGGTAAGCAACGCGGGCGAGACTGGTGCGCGTTTCGAGATAAAAACCGTATGTATACCCAAATAGTAAATTGACGTGTTTTTTTATTATAATATATTTTGTATGGGATATCAAGCTGTGGTCCTGTAGTTTTATTTCTTGAAACTGTTCCTCTGCTTTATGAATCATGTTTAGATATTTTCTAGACAAATATGTCCGAAAAGCAGTTTTGAACCACTTTGAGAGCCCTGCCATAAACATGTTTTTAACATAGGTGTCGTTCTTAATAAAGCATAGTTTGAAGTGTGTTTTAATAGATAGACATATTGGGAACAAGCTTTGCAGTTTCACGTTCACAGAATACCAGCGACATGCTACAACTCTGTTCTTGCGCCAAGCAGGGACGTCTATTAACTGTATGGTAGACTGAGTTGCGATGTTGTATCGGCGCCGATATATCAATATAACCTAAAAGATTGTAAGCTCGCTTTCGTTTGTGAAATGTTGAGTCACTATCTTCGGAACGCGGCCAACTTTTTTTTACATTAATGTTCTGAAACAACTCTACAATAACGCAGCAAACCAGCATAATACTGTCCTTTCAGTGGCGGGAGGGAAGGGGGAAATATGTTTGGGAATTTAATCTCGGGCCACTTAGTGAAGTGGATGAAATACATTGCATAGACTCGCAAAAAAAAGAGGAAATATGAGTTTGTGGAGGAGGGGCGAAGGGGCGGGAGATTGGGAAGCGTGGAGGTTGGGATGAGAATTTCAATCAGCAATTTATACGGCCACTTACAAAGAAAAATATTCAACCTTTGTAGAAGACAATTTCATGGGAAATAATGTATTCATTTTCCGTACATATTGTGGAGGAATTCAAGTTAATATCCAAGCTTTGCTAATCCAGTCATGCCTCAATAAAATTACACTTGCGTAGTAAAAGAGATTTTTAGTCTGGTACATCAAACTTGCTAATTAGACATTCTTTCGAAGACAAAATTGTAATTTGTTATGAATATTTGTAAAGAGTATAGCCTAATGTAATGGGACTCATATCATGAAACAAAAAATATTTTTTGTTAGCCTATAACATGACAACAGCCTTCAACATTACGACTATATAAAATAGTTTTGTGTGTGTCAAACGTAAAAACTGAAATCCCGAATCATGACATCAACTACACAATGTTAATTTTTTCATAATGATCAGTGCGATCAGAACTTGTCGACATACGCACAAGTTCCTGATCAAAAGACTCGAGTATCATAAAGATCTCAAGTTGACGTAATTTACATTAAACTTTGAATGTAAATGAAGGAATAATTATTGGTTGTTATATTAATTGAAAATGATAGTTTTTTTAGTATTTATGGATTTCTCGGCTACGTTAGCGTGCTATGTCAACAAATACTATATGGCCGGCAGGTGTTTGGTGTAAAAACGAAGTAATCTAATGTAGTTAGCTCGTGAACAAGTTTTGCAGGATCACCAGCGAGCTGACAGATTTTTTCTAACACCTGCAATCAATTCACATGGCTTCAAACTGTGGGAACTCATCATAATAAAAAATAGTTGATACATTTGTGAAATATTTTACTAAATGCTTTGGCAGAAGCACGTATTTGTGTGCTTTATCTTATGTTCCAAGTCAAAATTGCAGAGTACAGATACAAAGTGGTACGTATTCGCAATAAGATTAGAATAAAATGTAATTATCATCATTCATCTCACGTTTCCTCGTAGCAAATACAAATAGTTAGTTTCGTGGTTCATATTTCTATACACTGAACTCTAAGAGTGTAGTTAATTCCACTGTGGTTTTGGTTATGTAGAGTATTTATTTTTTGTCTCACAGTTTAACGTGTATTGTTTGCTAATACGAAGTTAACTTTATGTCGAATAGGTAGGGCCACGATTTTGTCGCGAAAATATTTTTGCCCCACTTTGTTTCAGTGACTCACGTGCATATCGGCAGTTCTGTTTCAAGGTTATTGGCAGCGTTTCTATGTTCAGACACGTTTCTCATTTGACTGCACCAATCAGAATAAGATAATTGTGAGTATGCACGTCTATAATTTGCCAAGGCCAGTGAGAGTGAAATTATCCAACCACAGACGATGTAGCAGAGCTGCAGGTGTGCACATGACGCATCGAAACCAAATGCTGCCAAAATCTTTTCGCCATAAAATCGCGGCTCTACGAATATGGCTGGCCAGTTTGTCGATTGATAGAGATGGTGAAATTTCGCGAATTAAATGACCTGCATGTTACAATCAACTATCCTATGCATACTCGAGTCCCGACTATTAGTCAACTAGCTGCTATTCAGCGGAACAACAGACAATGAACGAATAGACGAGGAGCAACTTCGCCTCATCCACTACACAAGGTGTATCGCCAGACTTTTTATAATTTACAATAAATGATATCACAGGATAACTTCGCTATTTGCTGGGTTTCAAAGTACGTTCCACTTATCAAACTATTAGATCTACTGGTTATCTGTTTTGACTGAGCCAATAAGAATCCCGCTACTGTAATATTTGATGTATGTTATTGATCTGCAGGCAGCTACGTTGTGTCGGACTATCACCCAGGTATACATGTTGCAAGAAACCACAGCAGTTTCAAGGCTATGTTGGCGCCTGCTATCATGTCTTAAATCACTGTGCCCTTGCTCGTGTTACATTGTAGCAGAGTTCAGGGGCGCAGGTTAGGGCGACATCAAGCACAGAAGCTAGGCCAGACGTAGAGACGATAAAACCATCGACATGCGGTGAGCGTGCTAATAATTGACGCGACCTGGCGGGACGACAAGCGAGGAGATATTGGGAAACAGTTGTGATGAGCCCGTCGAGCTGTTGAATATTTGACCGTCAGGCCGCGAGTCCTCTTTGTGCCTGCCGAGGCAGGATTACCGAGGATGGCAGGAGGCGGGGTAGTGGGCGGCCCCATTTGACGAGGGCTGACCTGCCCGCGATGAACAATGAGCGCCATTTTACCGTCCCCATTGTCCGCTGTCCTGGTGCGGCTCATTGTGCGCGACTTCTGGGTTCCTCCCCGGTACACGGTCGTCCCTGCGATGTGCCGTGGCTTGGAGCGAGGTAGGGGCATGTCCTCTGGTGACCCTTCCTCTCCTAAGCCAGTGCAGTCTCCTATCTACCTGCTCTGTCAGTACTCGTAGGTATATTACGTCAGAGTCAGCAACTTTCCCGACAATATCTTCCCCCTGTTTGCTCACATCTGCAGTTCAGCTTCATGGCCAGTGATTGGATATTTCAACTCTCACGTGTCCTGAGGACCTGCCAATCACAGACGCGTGGAGTTGCAGTAACTTTGTTCTGATTGGCACGCTCAACTGAGACACCTCGCCTCACAAAGAATCACTGCCAATGACGACGAAGCACAGCTACAGATGTGCGCGTAAGGCACTGAAGCAAACTGGGACAAAATTATTTTCGCGGAAGTTTCATGGTCCTAACTATGTTCTGTATAACTTGAGTAAATTCTAACAGTACTGACAACACACGCTGTTTACATTATGACTATAGATCAGTGGTTAAACCTAGTCGTGCTACAAGGGAAGCCGTGTTAGTTACGACTGTACACCAGTTACAGATGGCGAAATTTCGCGAATTCGATGACCTTGCATGTTAGAATGAAATATCCTATACATACTCAAGCCCCGTCTATTCGTTCATTGTCTGTTGTTCCACTGAGTAGCAGCTAGTGGACAAATGGTCGGGACTTGAGTATGTATAGGATATTTGATTCTAACATGCGGGTCATTGAATTTGCGAAATTTCACCATCTCTCATGATGGTTTATCACATAAAATGTTTGCAACAACATCACTGTAAAAAAACTTCCTAAATGTTTAGGAAGTAATTAACCTAAACACAGTATGGGACAGTTAACATACTTCCGCCTTGTAAATATGCAAACTTTTACAGTTGGTACAATACAAGTCTGGTAACTTCAGTATACCTACATTTGACTGTTTTGTTCAAAAGTTTAGGAATGCTACCATCGATGTCTGGGAACCAATTCTACCATACGTACTTTCTTAGTGCTCCTATACGTACGTGTGGAAAATTTACAAACAATTTTTTAGAGAGTATAAGGAAAAGCCAGTAACCTGTTCGTATGTTGTACGTACGTTGAAACCCAGCAAATAGTCAAGTTTTCCCGCAATAAAACATTATCTCTAACTGTGAGCACATGGCGTTTACATACGACACGAGTCGACCAATAAATATTTATGTCTCGTATTGAAGTCGTGTAGTTGTAGAAATTGTGTCCCTGTGTGACGCTACTGGCTGGAGATTCCTTCACCTGTCAGTCTGATGGGGCTCACAGACAACTCACACTTGTGTTCGGTCACTGCTTCCCCTGCAACACATCCACCACTAAGAATATGTGTTTCTTCGTTGTGTTTCGACGTACGCACATGTATAAAGCTTTGTTTATGCTGCTGCCTGTCGTCTCTTAAGTGAAACTGTTATCCTATTTGACAGAGCCAACGAGAATTTCGCAGTGTATTATCTTACGCTTGTGATGGGTTTATAGACAACAGTTATGTCGTGTCAGACAGTTATCATCCACTAGCGTATGTTGCAACAAAATGCAGCGTTTTCAATGGTGCATTGGCATACGAAACTTTTGCAATAAACCACCACCTCTAATTATAAGGTACGTCATCCACAATGCATGACAAAGTTAACTTTAGGCAACGTACAGAAGGATGACATCAGAAAACACGCAAAAACTAAATTGTGCCTCCTCTAAAATGTCAAACTACGCTAACGTAATACGACACAGTGTATAGACCATTCACGCTAAACTGAGCGCTTTTAATGCGGCCGCCTACTGGCCGTGTGTTAGTGTGAGTGAGGCACGGCGCCAAGGGCGATGTTGACTGGCTCATCTGGTGCGGTATCGCCTCTACTGCAAGACACTGCAGTGGTATCGTAGATCGCTTGTCTGACTGACACTTTTAGTGATGACCCCATATTTTTATTGGTGGAAAGATTTAAGCGATGCCCACTGCATGTTTCTAGAGAAGTTTAACAGGAAAATAATCTGTTACAGTAATTTCTATACTTAGTATTCTCATCATCTACATGCAGAACTCAACTTTGGCAAAATTTACTGTATGTGAGATTTTTTAAGGGCGCGGTACACTTCAGTTTTTAACGTCTTTTTTATTTTTATATTTGTACCATATTTTTTTTTCTTATTTTAGACATAAATTGTGATCAAATCTTCCTCTTAGGAAATTTGTGTATCTCTCATAACTTTTTGCGTAATGAGACGTAAAAGTAAAAATTGCACTTAACGGTTTTATGCACGCCACAAAAACCAACTGGCATACCAAACTGAAAAAATTGACAGTGTACAACAATGTTGTAGGCTATGAATTATCATACATAAATATAAAAAAAAGATATATATTTTTGTATTTAAAAAACGGTTGAAGTTTTAAAATTTTAATTTGAAAATTCTGTATTTCTTTATTATATACAAAAAATAGTTTTTGTTTTTATGTTTATCAAATCAAATTTTAAATGAAAAGTGATTATTTTTTAGTATCTTATATTTTACAGTTGGTCGTTACTGGGTTTTCGTGAAATATTTAAAATATGTTTCTTGAATATACTTGACTAAACTTGTAAATTTATTCGAGCATTACTTAAGTATTTGTTAAACGACGTTTAAGTTGTATCTAAAGATATCGAGCTTTTTTTTTTTTTTTTGCAATATATTTACAAATATGAAAAGTTGAGACCTGTTTTCAAAATATTTCACATTTAATTGTAAATATATAACGATTCATAGCATAATATGTCCGTTTCGAAGCCAGATTCTCAGTTGTTTTAACTATCGTTTGTTTAACAATGTATGTATTGTATTGTATAAAATAAAGGAAATGTTAAGAGTCGTCTATACCAGGCGCTATAGATGTCTCGTCGCAGGTACGGAAACAATCAGGCGATAAGGCTAGATTGGCTTGTGCGTCGATCAGAGTGTCGCCTTTATGCGCGGAGCGGCAAGACGATGTGCAGTATGTTGGCAGGCTTGTAAGCGATGAACGAGCCATTTATTTTATATACGGTAAGTGCATAGGTGAGCCCAGCGCGTGTTTTTGTATTTTTTCTCTTTTAAGATTCCAGTCGGCAATCTGGAAAGATTTATTTATTTATTTAATTTTTTTTTTAAAGCTATTTTGAGGTGTCCCGAAATATTATTTCCAAGCATATCATCTAGAAAGCAGGAATAGAAAAGAGTACTAAAAGATGGCGAACGCATGTTTGGTAGTATCTTATAAAAACAGATTCTATTACGCTGGAACACAGTTCATGCGCTGTCTGTAGAGGGCTGTTACGTCGAATGCTCAAGTTAGCTGTAGAGTGTGTAGTAACCTTTAATCACTATAGTCACAGGCTAGATAGTAATACAGACGTGAAATGACGTGTCGGCTGGTTTCATACGGGCGAACTTCGCCGCTCATTGGCTGCCTGAGATTGTTGATACCAGCCCCATGTATGTTTGGTTCCTCCATGTTACAGCAGGTTTCCTATTGGCCTGGCTGCCTTACGCTGATTGGCAGTAGGTGTTTCAGCCATATTGCTGGCGTTTGTGACATAGTTTGCCGTCATACCGGCTCTTTCACTTCTGTATTTCTAAACATTCTGTGCTGGGATGGTGTTCGCCAGCTGATTTTTGATCATTGGCTGGAAAATCCCGTCGCCCTCGCTGGCTCTACCAGAGCTGCAGCAGCTCGCTTGTTCGCGGTCGGAATGTGTTGGTCCACAGTTGTATTTCGCCGTGGCACACGCAGCACGGCGCGACCAACCGTGTATTTTTAACCACCCCTCTACCCCCTCCCCCTCTCTTCCAGCAGGCATCACCTATCCACAAACGCACACACAAATTCGACCACCAATAGCAATCGACGTAATGGCAGCGGCCACCGCCGTGCTCTCAAAGCTTTGTACGCGCTTGTTTGCGCTCGACGGTATTACCCCGCCCTCCGCAAACACTTATTGGCTGTTTAATGGATTCCGGTCGAACTGCTGGCTCCCTGGTTCGACGCTCGCTTGCGGCTGTGGCCATGGCCGGTTTCATTTCCCATCTCTGCGAGTGATCATAACTCCTCTCTATCCATCTCTCTCTGCCGCAGCGACATGAGATCATGTCATCTCGCTCACGAAGCACGCGTCACTTCACCTCCTCTCCTGGCCACGTGGCACGCATGTGTGTGTACACTCGCCACACGTGCGTATAGGAGCGCTAAGAAAGTAGGTACGGTATAATTACTTCCCAGACATCCATGGTAGCATTCATAAACCGTTTATAAAACAGTCAAATGTATACTGAAGTTACCAGACTTGTATTGTAACAAGTGTAGAAGTTTGCATATTTAGAAGGCGGAAGTATGGTAACTGTCCCATACTGCATTTACGTTAATTACGTCCTAAACATTTTGTGAAGTTTTTTACAGTGTATGTAAACACCAAGTGCTTCACAGGAGAACTGAAGTACGCAAAGTCACTCTTTTTTTAAGTGGAAATAATATTGCACGAACTTGATTCATAGCCTTTTGTGCACGTATTTAATGCTGCTTCATGGAAACTGGCATCCTTTGTTTATGCAGAGGCGTGGCTTATTTCACTGTGCCAATGATAGCGAGGTTACTGCGACATTACACGTCTGTTTGCTGGTAGAAGCCCTGTGTAATTATACCGGCCTTTGTAGGGTAATCGTTTACACGACGGTCTGCGGTGCGATAAGTTCTGCGCAGGAATCCCTGCTCGGACATGGATGTTCACCTCATTTCTCCCTCGTCGGCTCTTAAGTTAAGATCTCGTTGTTGAAGGTCGTAAAACCCTCTCACCACGAGTAGAGGTCAAACATCCAATTAGTGACCACGAAACTGAGTTGCAGATGTGCAAGTTAGACATTGAATCAAGAATTATTTTCACAACATATATATAATTCACGTGTCACAGAGTTTGTTTCCATACTCCTCCGAAACGGCTTAACCAATTTCAATGAAATTTTGTATATACATTCGGTAGGTCTGCGAATGTTTTTATCTATTTTTATACTCCTAAGTGCTATTGTTTAGTAAGTATTTTTAATTTAATAATTTTAGAACCCGGTCGATAACTGTGTAAGTGATAATTGATCAGTTATCCCCACGAGCTGATACCAGTCTATCCCCACCAGGTGTTGCCGCTATATTATTATAATTTACTAATTTCTTTATTATACCTCTTTCACTTATATACCACATCACATAAGTTATTTATGTGACAAAACAACGTTTGTCGGGGCAGCTAGTGTGTGTGTGTGTGTGTGTGTGTGTGTGTATATATATATATATATATATATATATATATATATATATATATATATATACACTAAATGTGTGTGTATGTGTTAGAATAAAACTTTATATAATATCCGGAAAGAAAAAAATGGGTGAAACTAAAGATGTCATTAAATAACACATAACTTTATTGGATGAAAATGTCTTAATTCTGTAGGTGAGTTAGAATGAACAAGTACGGAATGTAAGAGGGTTAGCACAAATATAAAATTGTTTGGTTGTACTAAAATATTGTAAGATAGCGTATCTTATAAAAGAAGCAGTATTAAGTACCGATATAAAATTATACACTAGAATTTCTGGAATTAGTTTAACGTGTCAGTAAAAGCTGACATACTCCATCGAATCGTGCGCCATGGCTTCTTAAACTTGCTTATTTGAACAATTAAAAATATTTGTAGAGTGGAAATTGTGTATGGTTTATGTTCAAAACAATGTTTTCCAATACAGTGTAAAAACAGCGATGCACGAGTATGCATACATATGAGACATGCAATCTTTCAACGATCATAAAAACTATAAAGACTGTTATTGGGAATTAACTACTACAGCAAAACATAGGCACCGTTACGTAGTTCATTTTGATGTAAGCGAACTAAATTATGTGTCTTTTGGCGCTTAGGTAATTTAGCATTTCCACTCTACATTTGCTATTAAAATACGTGATACGTAAGGTATTTGATTAAATGGTTTTACTTGTAAATTTGTATTTGAATGAAGCAAGACATTGTCATGTGATCCAGAGTTTGTTTGTTTTCAGTGGTCACCATACTGGGCCTAACTCTCTGCGGGTTGTTCGACCAAGGTGAGTTTACATGTTATTATTTCTTACGGCGTTGGACATATTTCAACGTGTTGTTTGTAAGGAAATAAATACTTCGCAGGTTCAGCAACCTGCATGCTAGAATCCATCGTCCTATGTTTATTCAAGCCCCGACCATTTGTTGATTAGCTGCTGTTCTCTGGAACTGCAGACAATAACAAATATACGGGGCTTGAGTATGTATAGCATGGAGGTCATTGAACTTAAGAAATTTTCCTTTCCATAGTTATTTGCAATGCACTAGACAGTCATGTTATGAAGACGTTTGCATTTCTTTCGCATAGTTGGTTTTATGATATGAAGTGAACTATTCATTTGATGCAAAATTACGAGAAATTTTACTACTTAGACCTATGTGACTTTATAATATTCCAGCTGAGATAAACATATGTCGATATGATATAATGATAAAGGCCGCTAATAGCCTACAGCAGATATGATATGGGTAGAGGCACGATTATTTCGAGTATTGATTGTAGGTCAGGTTGAACGGCGTGCAGTGGCATCATAGATAACTCGTCTGACTGACACTTTCAGTGGTCAACCTACAGTTTAACTAGTGGAAAATTTACTTGTTTCTGAAGTAGTTTCACACGAATCCCCTGAGAATGTTTTTCAGACATAACAGTTTGAAAAAGCTGTTGTTAGCCATTTTGAAAGGCTCCGAATTGGTTTTTCTAACTGACATGATACTTTGAAACTACCTTTCCGCCATCGTTTCAAGTGCATGTTCTTTTCCATTGTTGACACACTGGACACATGTGGAATAGTTTCGTTAATAAACGTTTTTACGAACACACTACAACACATGCTGAGTGAGCGGTAGCCGGAGTCATCAAGATAAGTCGCCGTTTCACTCTTGTTTACCGTCTGGATGCTGTAAAGAGGAAGTACTTCAAAATGTTTCACATAGTAAAATACTTCGGCAGTAAATAATAACTCTCATTCCTGTAGTATTCAACTTAGGTGTAATAAAGTATGTCAAATATGGACAAAAGAGTTAAACAAATGTATAATGTTTTTTTTTTTTTAAATAAACGACGTTTATTGTAAATAAATATTTCTTTTAGATTTACGGATAGAAATTTTATAACGTCGGATGTCTTGCAATGTGGGTTATAATTATTTACTTCCGAGGGCTTCAATTATAAAATACAAATAAAATATTGCCGACAGTTGTTAATTGTTTGGCCGCCCTTGAGTTCTTCGATCCGTCTCTGCCAGAGGACTGTGGAGTCCCTTGACGTGCAGATCGCTACCTCTAAGAATATTCTCCCTCTCTAATTGCTAGCAACACTTCTATAAACGCTCATTTGCGGCACCAATCCACACGAGCTCAACGCTGCTTGCCTTCAGCCGCTGTTTGACTCGCTGCTCGGTGGCGGAAATTAATTTGCCGCCGACTGTTGCCGGACCAAGTATTGCGGTCAGGCAGAGCGGGCCTCGTCTCGATCATGAGGAACACCAACACTTCGGGGCGAACGAGAGAGAGAGAAATATCTTCCCTGCGAGGATCTGCCGAGGTTTGTTATTAGCTCAGACTTGCTACGTATTATACAGGATGTAGTCAAATAGCATGTCTATACTTTGGGCAAACAATTCTCACATAAAGATAAATAAATATTGTTATATGGACATAGGTCCAAAATCACACAGTTTCTGCACTACAGTAATGGCGTATCGTGGTCTGTTCCAAGACATGCGGTGATAAACAATGACTAGGGGCTGCTGATTTTCGCGAGAACAGTTTTGCCCCATCTTTGTTTCAACGCCTTAATTGCACGTCAGCAGCTCTGCTTCACGGTCAGTGATTGGACGTTTTAACTGTCGTAAGTCGTGAGGTTCTGCCCGCGAATGATAGACGTGTGGTGTTGCAGTAAGCTGACTGTGATTGGCTCAGCGAAATGAGAGTAGCATCTTCATAAAGGCACGCTGTCCAGAAACCACGATGCAGAACTGCAGGTGTACACGTAAGGCAGTGAAACAAAGTGGGGCAAGACACTTCTCACGAAAATCATCAGCCCCTAGTTATGACTATTCAACACTGAGTTGTCAGTGGGAACATTAGACTTGTAGGAGCAGGTGCACTCTTCTTCCAGTAGCGTACAAGAGGCAAGACACGTTCTACGATAATCAGAGCCCACGATTGTTGGTGAAAAGAATTCTGCAACAGTTTGTGTCAGTGCCTTACGTGCACATCTGCAGCTAAGCTTCATGGTTATTGGCAGAATGTATAATTGCACAGACGTGGCTCATTTGACTGAGCCAACAGAAACAAGGTACTGCGACACCACACGTCTGTGATTTGTGGGTAGAAGCCTAGACACTGAGAGTTATAAACAGCCAATCACTGGCCTTGAAGCAAGGCTGTGCACATAAGGCATTGAAAGAAACCTTTGCAGAATTATTTCCACCAAAAATCATGAGCTCTGACAATGATGTACTTCAGTTTAACACAACACGTGTTTATTGGATATATGTAGAGATGATTGTTTATCGTTCGCTGGACTTTGACACATGTTCAGCTTTAGTTTGTACTTGGAGCTGTTGCCCTATTTGACTGAGCCAATAAGAATCCCGATATTGTAAAATTTGATGCTTTTATTGACCTGCAGACAGCTACGTTGTGTCAGAAGTTTATCTCCCAGCCATACATGTTGCAAGAAACTACAGTGTTTTGAAAGTTAAAGTTATGTTGGCACAAAACACTTTCGCGAAATACCATCACTAGAGGCCGGACAATTTCGCGGATTCAAAAACCTGCCGCCTATAATCCATTGTACTATGCATATTCAAGCCCTGTATATTTGTTAATTGTGTGTTGTTCCACTGAGTAGCAGCTAGTGGACAAATAATCGGGGCTTGATATGCATAGGATAGTGCATTCTAACATGCAGGTCATTGAATCCGCGTAATTTTCCGGCCTCTAACCATCACCTCTAGATACATGTACATTGAGACGACTAGCTGAGAGCATAGTCGGAGCTTATATTACATGCCTCGGAACTCTACCACGATACGTCACTGTACTATAGTTGGCATCTCGTCGGCTTACTTCTAAAACCTCCTAAGTCCATTTCAGTACATTTTAGAGGAGAGCAAAAATCCTTCGTAGTTGTGCTACACAATAGCTAACTGCTGTACTGTATATTTTTCATGCAGGAAATATAATTTAAATGCATATTCACTCGTATTTATGTATTTATGGTACAAATTAGTAGTTATTCTGTGTAAATTTATGACTTACGAGGTTTTACATCTGCTTTATTGGCAGTAACATTAAACATACAAGGTTTTATAGAATGAAGATCATGAAATGAAATAACAAAATCACTTTAGTTATCACAAATTCTACACTTTAAAATGATAAATTGAATGTTCCTGAACTACTACTTCAAGAACAAAGTTGAAAAAGTCCTTAACTAGTTCGAAAAGGGTCATAAAAACACATGGTTTACGAAAATCATCAAATGAATCCAATGTTATCTTCACTGTAGCACTGTACAGGTGTTTCTCTTCATAGTTGGAGTAACTCACTTTTGTTTTTATCCTTTGGGGTAGTAATTGTTACCATTTTTCTGAAATAGAAGTGTGCCTTATTTTTAGAATTGTTTGAAACATGGTGTCACAGCACAAAACAGTTTAAGATGGTATGTGCCTAGAATTTTCAGGAAAGGTTGAAAAGTAATTACCTTTACAAGTGTGACAAGTTGTCATAAAACATGTGGC
>PNEQ01028372.1:0-12005 GCA_003012365.1 Medauroidea extradentata
TTAGTACAAATTGCCAATATAGGCCGGGTTCTCCACTTACTTGGGCGACTTATACCCTAACTTACCATCGAACACCTAGCTTAGCATGCCGGGGTCTGGGCACCTGTACAGACTCCGGGTGGACATCAATATGAGAAAAAAAAGGAGAAAAAAATATATATATAAGTTCAGAAAAAATAAGGTGGGGGAGGATGGCCAATTACCTCACAGTAACGTAAATATAAACATTGTACAAGACTATGTAAATAAAAGCACGTGGCAATGTTGATGTTTACATGTAGCAGAAAGATATAAACAGGCAGAAAATAGAAATTAATCAGGGCTTTTTTTAGTGTTCACTTTATTCCGAATCACCTATACATAATTTTAAGTTATATTATGAAAGAAAAACTTTTTTATCCAATATGGAGACTATTGCACCTCTTTAAGGTGGCGGTTCATTGGAAATTTTAATAGTGATAATAGTTTTATTTTTATGAGATATTGTTTGTTTTGTAGTCATATATTGTGACTTTTTTACTGTAACAAAATTTTTTTAGCATTCATAGTTTTTGTATTATAGCATATTTGAGTAAAATCTTGCATAAAATGATATTTTTTTTTTTTGCAATAAAGGTAAACCAACTTACTGAAATGAAGAAAAGCACACTGTAGAACAGTGTCACAAGCTATAAAAATACACGTTTACAAACTGCATTGCCTTTTTTCGTACTAAAAAAATAATCAATTTGATATTTTAAAAAATTGCTAATTTTTTTTAGAATAAAATACAAAACCTAATCAATCCGGTTTTTATACATGTTGCGTCACATTCTATGGCACTATACTTCAGAGTGAATTTTTTCATTTTGGTAAGTTCATTGTTTTTTTCTTTCTCGCATGAAAGTGTTTTACGCAAATTTCGACTTAAAGATGCTATTATACAATATACAAAAGTATGGAAGCCAAAAAATTTTAATTGCAGTAAAAACTAGTTGCAATGTATGTCACTAAAACGAACCAGCCATGCATAGAAAAAAAACTTTAAATCTTTTAACATTTTCGGTGAAATCTTCCTTTAAGATGAAAACTAAAACATCAATTATTACGCTTGTTCCCCTTTGAGAATTTGAGTTTTTGTGCCGCTGTTTCACCAAAATCGTAGGCCTGCACAGGCTGTACGCAATGTGCAGTATCAAAAATTTTTTGCAAATTAATAACGTCCTACACACTAAATTATGTACCTGAAAAAATATATAAAATAAAATTAAAATACGGAAAGTACTCAGTTTCAAAAAAATTTCTCACTTTCAGTAACACGTCTGAAATTTTTTAAACAAATACATAGTTTTTCGTGTACTATCAGGCGGGAATTAAAATAACGAAAGCAGGACATCAGACTATTGCAAGATTTAAACATAAGTAAGCAAGGCAGAGCCACTAAACCACTCACAATACTATTCTATACATGACTGAGATGTGGAGAATATGTACTGTAACTTGATGAAATTTTTGGGAAGTGTACATTACTCTCGTTTGCACTGACAACAATAAGCGATGATAGAGAAAGTCAGGAGAATCTGGAATCTGATCTGCAGTGCATAAGTTTTGAGTTTTCTCTTTCTTCCGTCTGCTGGTACACCCATCTATCTCCAATATAAAAAAAAAAGTTTGTCACTTACTACACTATACCCTGCAATATTCTGTGAACAGTGCACAAGAAATTGTTTAATTATTTTTTAAACCATTAAAAATTCTTACGAAAGGAAAATCAACGTGTAACATCATTGGCAGGATAGTCTATAATTATATTGTAACAAATTTTAAGTCGTTAGAATGGATGGTTTTTGAGTGATGACAAGTTTAGTTTAAAAGTTTCTTGTGCACGCTGCGGACCTACTGTTTATAGTGCCCTACGTTAGCTGTGTTAACAAATATACAGTAATCTCTCAGTTAAACAATCCTCAAGGGACTGAAAAAAATCATCATTAACCAGAAGGAATTTTTAAACTGAATGATAAATGTATGTTGGTACTTTATATGGGATTAAAATGTACAGTAGAGATTACTGCATATGTAAGAAAGCCTGCTGCGTAGTTTCGGATTTCGCTATTCTTTTTGTCTTTATCACTAGTAACTACCAGACAACATGATCTGCTTGACATCATCTCATCTAGTCTGCATTCCTACTGCCCTCCCACCACCTGCACCTCTGCCTTATTAGCTGTGACTCATCCCTCAGCGACAAGTAGAGAGCGGACAACTGGGGGTGGTGTAGCTACATCTTGTAGATAGCAAAACAGCTTTTCACACAGTCATGAAACTTGCTGCAAGTCCGTTTTACATAATGTCACCGTACATGTTTCTTCTGATAAATCACAATTTTTAATATTTTTGTTGATTCTTTGAGATGACCCCGTTATAACAGAGTTCTCGCTATTACCGAGCTCACTATTCACGGGATTTTACTGTATTTACTGCTCAGGGTGTATCTGAGAAGGAGCATTGTTCCAGAAGATTGAAGAAATGATGCAAGGTGTTTGAACCACAGCCTACCTTTAGCAAATACAGTAGAGCTGGCATGGGAAGCTAAGAGCCTCACTCTTACCAGGGCGAGGTGTAGTAAGTAAATGCAAGGGACGGTGAACTGTCAATAAACTTGGTCTTAGGGAGATATGTTAATTTTGCTACTTCACCCGGCATAGAACACTTCCTAGAACCCCATTTAAGCATTTAACGACTATTATGCTAATTTTCCTAGTTAGCTACAGTATTTCATTGCAATGTTGGTTTGCTGTATTACACAATCATTTTATTTTGAATACTAATGAGAATATGACAAACTTTATTAGAGTTTGTGTAATAATATATGAACCTGCACATTTGCTGTGTAACTGCAGCGTAAGTAGGATGCAAGAATTTAAACTTCTTTACTTTCTTCCTTCTTTCCTTCCTTTTTTTCTTTCATTGATTCTTCTTTTCTTCCTTCCTTTTTTAATTTTTTCCTTTCTTTTTTTCTTGTTTTCATTACTTACTTCCATTTTTCTATCTTCTTCCTTTCTTTTTCTTTTATTCCTTCCTTCATTTGTACTTTACCTCCCTTCTCCCTTCTTTTATACCATCCCTCCTGCCTTTCATTTTTTTTTTTCCATCCTTTATACTGTCCCTCCCTCCTTCCTTTATACCTTCCTTCCACCACGCAGATTTCAGCTAAAATCTTGTGAAGCCTGACAGCACACAGTAGACAGTGTACTGTGCCTACCTCATGTGTTGTGTGTGTGGGTACTGAAGTTCTCACAAGTTACTTACCTAAGTAACATCCCACGTGGAATTGAAGGGTTCTCCTTATCTGCTTATGGAACAAAATCAAGCAGGATCTCAATACTACACTATGCCTCACTATATATTTTATCTACAATTTTTGTTTCCGCATTGTGATAAAATACTGTAGAACATTGTTAATCCATGATGGCTGGGACTAAGACAGTTACGGATTACTGCATTTCACGGATTAACCGTTAAAAGTTCAGACATGTTTGCCAGACACGTACCTGCGGCACGCAACTGTGTTTGAAGGTCAAGGCCAAGAAACACTACAGATCCTGAGTCCCGTTAGGCCTTTGCGCTGATGTAACAAGTAAATAAAAACAAATTTACTGTATTTACAAATGTTACTGATGAGCACATCAAGAAAAACTTAAAAGGTACGCACACACATATGGACAAGAAAAAGATGTGTGTACTATGATATCATACCTACCATGTTCACTAATATTCTAGTGGTTAAGTGTGGCAACACTGTAGGCTCCTGGCTGGATACATTTTTTGTATGTCAGGCAGACACAAGCAATCACAGCTCTTCTTTTACTAATCACGCTCTCATTTGTCCCCTCACTTTTTTTTTTTTTTTTTTTTTCGTAAACTCTTATTGCGTGCATCAGCAATCCACATACATACACACACTGATGTATTTCCTTCCGCCTGAGCTGGCTTTGCTTCGCATCTCACTGTAAACAATGATTCACTGCTTCTTGATATAGTGCAAGCTTACGCTGCACTGTAAGATAATGGCACTGTTAGTATTTTTTTATGTCTAGACATTCAAAAAGAAGGTTGGGCATTTACATAACTCAAAAGAAATTGAGATAACCGGAGCCCTAAACAATAAGACAGGCCGTCTGCATCAGAAGTGTATTTCTTTTCTTCTAAAACAAGATTTTCCAATGTTTTCAAGCTAAGATCATATTTACTTTTATGGCGGGTAATTACTATCAGCAGTGATGAGTTATCTCGGACACTGCATCTCGTCTTTGCGAACCAAGGAAGATAGCTTACCTCCTCTCGTTATCTAAACATTTCCCGTTAGTGCCGAGTGGTTGCACAGGCAGCGGAAGCGTCTGCAGACACTTTCCTTCTTCTGTATTATGATTTCATACATGGTAGCAAAATCCAAAGTCTTCCTTTAGCTGTTCATCTCATAAAAATATCACGTCTGCATAGTTGTTAAAAATTGTCATAATTAAAGCCGCAGTAAAAATTATGACCTAAAGTAGTATTTAAAAATGTTTATGAATAAACCATGGCAGAATATGCACGTTTAAGTTAAAGCCCAATGACTGTGAATGACTACAGAAATTCTGAACCTTGTCACATGTAAAAGGGCAATGTTTTATTTTTAGAGAAACATGTGTTTGGGGTGGGTAGAGGGTTGAGTTCTTACGCCGAAAGAAAATGTTTGAGGTTTCGCAATGGCCCAAGGATCTACGGTATGGTGCATGGAAAGAAGAGATTGGGAGGCCAACTGGTGATGGTGTAGCAACGTCAGACAACTAAAGCACGCTGCAAAGGAAACACTACCCGAACGTGTACACTGTCCGCGTACTACCCCCTCGGTCCTCACTCCATTCATTTCACAGTCAAGGACTCCTCTCCGCAACACCACAACCAGATGGGCTGCTGTGGTCCTCCTACTCCCTTACGACCCACTTCCGCCCTTTCCCTCCCTCATGTGTCGCACACCCTTTCTTCCCCTTGTATTGTTGTTCTTTAAACCCACACCATTCTCCTTTTCTCCAAGCCACGCGTTAATCCTACAAGACTGCTAGCTTGCAGAGCTTGTTTGCCAGCCCATAAGCCGCTAATTATATGCACAGTTATTTTGTACTTTTACGCATGTATTTTCGACACTTCTATAATTGTTCCTAATTATCTTATTCCTGAATCAGCGCATCACAAATTAACAAGATTTTACTGTTCAATGGTCTTTTGGAATGATAGTTTAAATTTTTTAAGAGTTAACATTGCTAGTTGAAAATTTTGTAGACAACTTACAGTAATTCTCCAGAATTGTGTTAGGTTCCAAAACCAAGTCTACTAGCCTGAATGCATACTGTTTTTGTTGAGAATGCCAAAAAATTAATTTTTATATCTTGGACCTGATGTTAATATTTTTTTTACATCAGCTGAAAATTGTTGTCTGATTAAGATATTGTCACTATGCAATGGTTTCAGAATTGGAAGCATGAACTACAAGAACTTATTAACAAGAATAGAAATTTAGAAGCAAAACTTTTGGAGATTGAAGAGCGAAGGGTTTCTGAAGCAGAAACTTTGCAGATTGGTTTGTTTAATTTTTGTGTCTGTATAAATACAGTTGCTGTTAAGTATTTTTAAAGTGTGCTATATTGATCCTAGTACAAGTGCTATATATTATTTTATTAGTTGTCTTGTTTTCAAAAAGTTGTTTCAGAAAATACATTTGCTGCTGAATTCTGTGCTGTACTGTGGTAGGCACATTTTTTTTCTAATTAAACCAAAAAATTTCAACAATAGCCACACTGAAAAATTAGATCACTGGATTGAGCTGTAGATGAGTTTTGTATGGAGATTTAAACTTTATTTAAGCCAGTACTGTTAAGGTTTAAACTAATTTAATTAGTATGAGTTTTCTGATCAAGTACCAAAACATTTGCTTGAAAGGGGTAACGTGTTCACCCAACTCAATACAGTGAAATCTCATTACAAAGTACTTGAAGGGAACTTAAAAATTTGTGCTTAATATTGAAAATGCTTTAAACTAAACAGTTACTAAATGAAAAACTCTTTCTAGGGGTTTGGAATTATGTACTTTATAATGAAAAGTACTTTATACTGAAGTACTTTATACTGAGATTTCACTACCAACATAACTGAATTAGTGAATAGAAATTCACACAGTAATTATTTTTGTTGTTTTGAAATTTTCATTCTGATGTTACAAGTGCAAATTGAATTGACTGCCTCTGCTTTTTTGGTCAGCTGTGTGCGCTATTTATTTTATAGACATCTGCAAGAGTCATCTGTGAAAGGTGTTGTAGTTTCTTCTTTTTGTAGAAATTTCCAACCTTACATGCCAAAATATGATGTGTGAAGTATTGCTAATGTTAATCATTTGGACATTATTTTTATCAGTTTGTAAATTTAAGTAGAGTGTTTTAAATATAACCAAGCACGTAAGTATAATAGTAATATTATATGCAAAACTTGTGGTAATACTTTTTTATGTCTATAGAAATCAAAAACTTGCTGCAGAGGGTTCGAATTCTGGAGATTTCTGTAGGTGAGAAAGATGCTGAATTACATGGACTGCAAAGTGACCTGAAAAAGGAAATTGCGAAGGGAATGTAAGTTTTTGTTTGTTTGTGTTTCATACATTATCTTTAGAACAGTAGTCTACTACAATAGAACATTGTTAATCCGTAATGGTGGGACCAAGACAATCATGGATTTCCACATTTCATGGATTAACCATTAAAAGTTAGGCAGTGCTTGCCAGACATGTACCTGCGGCACGCAGCTGTGTATAAAGAACAAGGCCGAGAAACACTACAGATCCCGAGTCCCGCTATGCCAATTTCAACATTTACTGTACATTAATAATAAATTATAACTTAACACACTAAACGTTCCATAAACTTGAGCGAGAAGCAATAAATCCTTGCGGGCTGGCCGTTGCATTGTTAAAATATCGTACACACCGTCAGGATATGCATGGGAAAAAGAGTAAGTCACTATTATTTTTTGTCTTGGAACGAGTCTGTTTGGACAGCTGAAGGGGAAGAAAAAAAATAAAAAATTAAAAAAAAATCACGGGTGGTGTGTCGTGTGTGAAAACAGGCATGTCTAGCTTTAGCATTGCTTTTCAACTAACTTTCTATCTAGATTTGGTAGCGCTAACTTAGGTCAGACATGTTTTCTGTTGGCACACTGCTGGAATAAAATCACAAACTTGTGACCTTGCTCAAAGTCAATGCATGCACGTGCGTGCACTTCTGTTAGTACTAATTGGCTTTGAACTTAACTTTGTGTCGCCGCTAAACACAGTTCACTATTAGTGTGCTAAAATAAAGCAAATACCAATGTTGGCGTCGTTTATTTTTGCTGGCAAATAACACTATCATTACCTGCCCAACGGACAAATGAACAATTACATCACCCGTCCGAGCTGATTTTTGTGTCTCGGGCAAGCGCACAAATTATTTGACGCGTGCTACAGTGTGAAAGGGCACACGGAATTATCATCAGAGCATGCGTGCTAAAATAAAAAAATAAATTACTACATTCGTCAAACTGATTACATTACTCTGCAGCAGGCGGCAGTGTAATAATGTTGACTGCCGGCGCATGTACTCTTGCCGCGCGCCCGCACTAGCGAGACACCGCTGCGGCAGAGATTTTGGCCCGTTTTGACGTAGCGAATAGTTGCACACATACTTGTGGGTATCATTGTAACCAGTACATACTGACCTGTTAAAATAAACCTATATTTCCTTAATACTACTTTGTAATTAAATAAAATTAAAGACAGTTTTAATGAAATTTTTGGGTTTAGAGGTTAGAATCGGCCAAATACGGCTATAGCAAAGACACGGCTATAGCGAATTTCAAACCCAGAACAGTGACATTTCGCTATAATGAGACTCTACTGTACAATTAATATACAACTCACTACGTACCATATTAATTACATATAAAGTTCTTTTCTTGAATTCGTAATTAAACAAGAAAATTATTAAATAAAGCTCTCTGCAATATTTCTTGAGGTTGGAAAACTGTCGCTCGAGCACTCTGGGGTAGTACGAGGTTGGCTACACTGTCTGCACCTGTGTCTCTGCTTAGTCCATATTACAACTATGACGAGAAATGTCATGTTTACATACTGCGTCGTAAATTATTCCAAACCAAAACAAATGGAATATAAGGTATGTAAGAGTTCCTGGATACGTGGAAATGTTCCAGATATAACTGCTGAAAATAAACAAATTAATGGCTGATATCTTGCACTCTTTGAACTGTCTCCGGCATCGTCAAATTACTTTGTGTACAGATACATTCAGTACAATGCCACTGTCAATATTCACAATAACGTAGCTGATGATCGGCAAAGTCTTGTAAACGATACATATGGGGTTAAATCTTCACATAATTCGTGAAAGGAAGTGCGGGCCCAGCACAAAGTGTTGGTACCAACTGTATTAGTTAAAACTACAGCAATCTTAATGTTACTAGAAAAATTTGTTACCCAAAACCTACAAACTCATGATTGTGAATTGAATGTGTGTTTATTTGGTAAAACTTAATAATGTAGATTCGTGAAAAAGGCTATACACAATTTTCTAAATGCTGGCATTCGATAACCACTTGTTTCAAAACTTTAGACGTTTTCAACAGTAACCTGCCAGGGAACCAAGATCACATGATCCTTACTCATATTGTTCATTGGCACAAGCAGACTTACCCTACCCTGGCAGGTTACTGTCTGAAAACGCCTCTTGGTGGATGCTATTTGTTGGCCAAATTTGTTTTGTTGTGTTATGGCCGGACGTGTTTTGGTTTACTGTAAATTGTTTGTTTGTTTTACTATTAAAATAAAATAATACAAAAGGATTTTAATACTGTTTTCTATAATACAATAACAAAGGAATGATAAGTTCGAGAGACAGATTTTCCTTGTTCTGAATAGGTAATTCGAGTACTCAAGACAGTGTTTGTATTATACAGGTACGTGTCAAAAAATGCGTCAACACCTTTTTTCCTATATCAATGACCAGAATTTTTATAACATCACGTGTATAGTAAAAATTGTGGTGAACTATGGCTATTTTTAATAAAGGAAGTTATTTACGATATATTTAAGGTTTGTATGGGAAAACCCAATGTTTCCGATAACAGTTAAGTACTATCTGCCGATAAATCGATATTGCATATCGGATCGGACCATCACAAGTTTTGTAAACATGATTTTTGCCAAACTTAAATTAACATTCTGTTATTGTGGCAGGGATTTTTATGTTTGGAAAATACATTGTTACAGTTTATTTACAATTATGTTTTTATACGGTTGCCAAACCATACTGTAACTGTTTGGAAATTAAAATGATGTGGTATTATTATTGTAAAAGTCAAAGAGATTAAATACTCTCACTTCTGCATGGCCAACGATGTACAATTTGTTTCTCGATTCTACAGTATTTGCTTTGTTGGAAAATGGAGGTTCAATGTGCAAAGTGTGTTTAAATTGGCTAGTTTGCACTCTGTAAGAATTGGTTGTTCATTTATGGGATTGGGAAAGAGAATTATAAAACTGTGTTACCAGAAATTGTAAAATGAGGTATTAAAATTGGTTTCTGTTGGTAAACTTGCAGAAGTCAAAACTACCAATTTGGTTTGTTCTGATTTCATATAAAAAGTAAAAGTATGAGCAGTATTTATGTTGGTACAGCAGAGTAGGCTTACAGTTAAATACATTCAGTAATTTCCCTGTTGTTTTAGTTTTCGTTGTAATACGGAGGCTATGTAATATTAGCCGTGCACACAACACATGAACAGAAGTCAACATTTTCAGCTATAAGTATTGTTATGATATAGGAATAATTTTTCAGCATGTTCCAACAAACACTTTGGCAGGTTAACAGTGTAGTGTTTATATAAATATAATGTAAAGAGGTTTATTTTGATAATTTACACATGCACGGCATGTGAAATGCCGTGACTTGTTTACACACAGTTACTCGTTTTAAAAATTATACTATTTCTGTTTCCTTGAGGTTGGCAGCTATGGAGTATCATGGCAGCTAGCATGCTGTATGATGTACTTTGTTTATACGGTTTGTAAGCAGTATGGGATTGAGTTGCTTGATTTTCAAGTAAGTTTCGGAGGGTATGAGGTTAGGAGTGTACGGTAATATGCAAGTTTGATACTGTACCTATATTATTTTAGTTGCCATACAACATGTATAAGGAGGAATGCTTTAGGAAATAATTAGCGCTAAATTATTTTCAAGGCAGTTCGGCTAAACTGGTTTAGAATAAGAAAGAACATCACATATTTTACTATAGCCACAGATGAGAGAAGAAAGTACCACAGCAAATACGGAAAACATAGGAATTCTACAAATTTAATAGTGACATCAAATACGTCATAGGTATCAGTAACAAACACAAAAATATAGTGGCATACTCAAAAACATTTGAATCAAAATGGTGAACAATTGACCCCAGCAGCAATTTTCCAACTTAGACTAACTGCACGCATAAAGCTATAGGCCATTCGGAATAAAGTGAGCACTAAAGATTTAATCTTTGAAAAAAATCACTAGCCGTTACAGCATGTAAGTCAACATTGACAACAGTTACATTATTGTTTGTATGTTTGGTAGCGAATAACTGCATGTAGTTCCATGAATTTTCTTATTTGAACACAGCATTAGTGAAACAACATCAATTGCAAACGACCTCTCTGTATTTAATGTACTGAAAAATATTTATTTAATTTCTTACTGACGTACCTGCTCACTGTACATTTTTAATTAATCTGCAGCAGCAGAAAGCGACGCAACCGAGACGATTGTCGTTGGCAGACGCTGCTAACTCTTTGCGCCACAGAGGTAGTATAAAATTTCACCGACAGATGGCACCAGAGTTAGGTTTTCGCCGCTTGGAGGCGAATTGCGTCATTCAGTTTGTTTCTCCGTTATGTAATGAATATCGGTTTCTGATAAACACATATAAAGTATTAGAAGTGACTGTTCATGAATATCATTGATAAATTATGTGAAGTCAATAGTAATGTAAGTTGTTATGTTTTATGATCGCCAGCCTGAGTACAGTGAAAGTCCGCTACTACGAGTACGGGACATTACGAGACGTTCGTAATTACGAGTGTTTTGTAATGCACCGTCAGTTTGTGTATGCAGTTTACTGTATAAATGATCGGTATTTACGAGTGGTATCGTCATGAACACTTTCGTAGATACGAGAGATTCACGAGCAACAATCAACATATCGCGCAAAGTGATTTTTTTTAAAATTATAAGTACACAAAGCACACGTGATAATCATTGTTCATCGGCTTAGCGTGGCAGAGCGAACGACGTGAGACGCAACGGTGGAATTGCAGTTACACCTGGCAACGCTGCCGTGACTTGCTCGACTTCAATTGTTATGGACGCCATCTTGGCTCAGGCACAGCGCAAAAGCGGAAGTGGCCCGTGGACTGAGTACACAGCAATGCATAATCAGTTTCAAACTCACTATTATTTTTTTTATTGTGTATGTTATGCTGCAAGAAGTTACGTAACTTAACCTGCTAGAGTTATTTGTAGACCACGTTAAATTTGTCCGATCATGGCAACGCATCAAAAGCAAACTTCATTTGCATCACGTTTTGAATGTCTGGAGTTGAAGTTTTACACTACCCAGTGTAACCCGAGTAGGTTCATTAACTTCTGGTGTCGTGTTTTTATACGTTACGTGTTATGATTTCTTAACGATAGGTTATCATTTTAGCAAAATTTATATTGGAATGGATAAATAAACTACTCTTACTAAAAACCGTTATTGTCGTTTTGAATACTTCACAAAGTGGGTAATATGGAACAGCCGCGCGTCATTTGTTAGTTCAGTCATAAGATCTTATTGGTGCAGCGTTGTTCGTTTCAGCCAATCACACGTGAGCTGGCAGTGCGGTTCGTTTTAGTTGCCGCCTT